>CM059278.1:27977031-27997031 GCA_030347295.1 Setipinna tenuifilis
CTTTATTATGCTACACATTGTGTGTTTTACTTATTTGTATAATATACAAATTGTATTGTATGTTTTGCCATGTTTGCTATGTTTATATTGTTAGGTAACAATATGTTTATATTGTTATGTTTTTTTATTGTTATGTTTATATTGTCATGTTTATAAGATGTTTCAAGGGAGTGCTGCAATTTCAAATCCTGTTTACAACTTGTACATATGGCGTGTGACAATAAAGGTGGCTTTGACTTTGACTTCGAGATGATAGCAAGCCATACCTCCCATTACCACCAGATCAGCCCTTAAAGGCTTAATTAAGGAAGCCACATCTTGTCTTGTAGGCTATCTGCTGAGATGACAATAAAATGTTTCACTTCAAAGTTCAAGTGTAAGCATGCTTATTTGATTATTTCATCAGGAATTGATCAAAAATTGTGGCCCATGTCATGATATGGCCATTGGGCAGCTTGGCGCAGATTTTGTAGCTTTCTAGCAGCCTGAGGGTGGGGTTGTGGGTGGACAGTGTAGAGAGGGGATATGTGGAGAAGGGAGAGAGTGTTCAGCATCCTGACGGCCTGGTGGATAAAGCTGGTGGTGAGTCTGGTGGTGTGGGAACGTAGGCTGACCACCCAGAGGGTAGGAGGCTAAACAGATTGTGTGTGAAAAAATAAAATTGCACCAGACCATCGACACTCTCCCAACAGACTCTCACTACAAATTCACAATTACCTCCTGGTTCCCCATTATCATGCGAGAACTGAAGAAGCCTTTTGGATAAATGGGTGAAACATCTTCAAGCTTCAAGTCCAGTTGCATACAACTTAGCTTTTTTGACTACCATGACCTGGATGAATGAGAATCTTGACAGACAAATCCAAAACTCCAACACCCCAACCTGCACCTACCTAACTAATCCAATTGCCCACCTTGTGCCTGTCCTGCATGTGTGTGACTGTGTGCGTGTACGTGTAAACAGATCTTTACCTGTCTGCTAAGGTGTGTACGGTCTCCAGTAGGTGTGTCCAGTCATTCCTGAAGAGCTTAGGGTCAGCTGACTGAACAGAACTGACAGAAATTCCGGATATGCACAGCGTTGGATCACCAAGCCCTCTAAAACACACACACACACACACACACACACACACACACACACAAACACAAACACACACACACACACACACAAGCACATATTTTACCAATTTAATATTTGTACACACACTAACACATACACACACAAGCCCATGTCTTACAGTTTGAGAATGTGTTCCCATTCCCATTTCAGCTGCTCTGTGCCATACAAAGCACTGGCATCCTTTCGCTCCAGGCTGATGCGCAGTCCAGCAGTCTCCATCTCCTGTGTTTGGTCAGTAAAGCTTAGACAGCAATTACAGACACACACACATACACACACACACACACACACACACACAGTTAAGATCAGGATATATATTAAATTTAAAATTAAAGTGCCTGTCCCGTCCTGCACAACAAAAACACACGGTCCAATCCACTGTGGTGTGTATGTTTTTGGTGTGCAAGTTGTATTGTTACCTACCATACATCTTTTCCATCCTCCATGGACGTAGCTGCTATGTCCGTAGTGATGGTTGCTGCAGTAGAGTTTTCATAGGGGACCCTCAGGTTGAAATCAACAGTATACACCTGTGTCTTTGTGGCGAGAGTGTTCAACACCTGCAGCAATCTGTTCAGAGAAATGCTGCTTTTTTTGACTCTGCAAAATAAAGAAATGACATGCCTTTAGCAACCTCTTCACAATAGTGAAGTCTGCTGAGCTACCTTAGAGAAGGGGTGACCCAAGGGCCGAGCACTGCAGACAAATATCCACAATAATTGCTGTCTGACACCATGATCTGACAGAAAGATCATCAGGTGACAATAAGGTAATCTTGTAAAGGAGTCACAAGGTTATTCATGGAGATTAAGGTCATAAGATTATTGTAAGTCAGTGATTGTCAAACTGGTGTACGAGTACCCCTAGGGGTACCTGGATCAACTCTACTCTGTGAATAAGTTCTCAGGTTCTAGTGTAAAGATTAAGAATACATACTATATGTGGAAAAAGATCTTACATTCCACCTATCCCATATTTAACCCAATTGGGGCTACATTATTATGTACCGTACCATATAATATGCACAATTATTATGTGAAAATACTTATAGCAAGCTGGGGATACTTGGTAGGACAGTGTCCAAAGCAGTTGAAAGTTTTGGAACCACTATTGTAGGTGATCACTGGGGTAGTACAAAGAGTCTTACTGTAGGTCTGTCACAATCCTGCCTCCTTCTAAAGCTGTGATTAGATGATCCACGTCACCATCTCTCAGGTCTTCCACCGCCAGCCTTCATTTAACACATTAAGAACACAGTACTGTTTCTACCCAAAACCTACTACTAGTCACTATATGACATTGAAAGAATTTACAATTTTTATGGATGTAAAACTCAAATACATCAGCAGTAAATATATGAACAAAGGTAAATAATTGGTTTATGTTTATTACATAAAAATGAGGTTTAAATTACGTCTCCTGCCCCATTCCTATAGGGCTGATGTTGCTCTGGTAAACTGGTTTAGCTTGGCAATGTGTGTGACAGTGGCACCACTTACCCCAGGTCCTTACTCTTGCCCAGCGCCTGGGTGAGGACCCCGAGCTTGTCTCCGGTGAGGTTGCAGTGTGTGAGTATGAGGCGTTCCATAGCCTGGCATTGCTGCACGCAGAAGGCCAGCATGCTGCAGTCCATCTTCTTCAGGATAATGTTACTCAGGTTGATGCTCTTCCACTTCTCCATGACTTTACTTACAAAATCCTCTTCGTGGACCTCGTACAGGCAGCGGAGAATAAAGAGCTGAATGTTGTGAGTCCTTGGCAGTCCCTCCTCTTCTTCGATTAAGTCGCAGATCCACTTTTTCAGTAGGAGGCTTATGTCTTCAGGTTTGGAGGCCTGGTGCAGTCTGGTCACTTTCCGGTTTAAGAGGCCAAAGAGGAACTGGATGACAGGCTGCAGGTGACTCATGTGCAGCTTCTGTTTGGAGGTGTAGATGTCCTTTTGCACTTGTTGGAGTATCTGGGTAACCTTCTCCTTAGCAACGCCCGGATCACATAAGAGGTGGAAGAGGGCAGCGAAGAACTCCTGAAAGCTGAGGTGCATAAAGCTGTACTTTACTTTAACCTCACTTTCCGCCTTCAGGAAGGACATGCCAAGGAAAGGACCTAGATGTTGGTCGGACACCTTCTTCACTACATCACACTCATCAAACAGCACGGCCTGCTCCATGACTCCGTCCATTGCAAGCTCCCCCAAGCTCCTCAAAAGGTGGCTCCATCGGTTATCATCTAATCTCGGACGGGGGCCGTGATGCTGCATCTGCGTGGACACAAAGCGTGCAAATATGGAGGTAGTTGTGTCCAACATGTACGGCATGTTGTCAACCTTGAGGTCTGTGTCATCCTGGAGCTCATATTTATAGACATTGCAGATGATCCAGCAGGTTACTGGGATAACGCAGGCGGTGAGCAGGGTATCATTTCCCATCACGTCATTCAGTACACGCCTCTCAGCCTTGCGGTTGCTTGCAAAAAAGGCCTCGATGTAGTTCTGCACCCCAGCGTTGGAGAACCCCAGGATCTCATTGAAGCTCTGAGTTTCCTTCAGCATGTCACTAAGAACCTTGGAGGCGGTGGACCTGGTGGTGACCAGCAAGGATGACTCCTGCAGCATGTCTCCGCTTAGAAGTGCCGACAGCACTGTCTCTACGCTTCCTACGGTCTCAGGCTTGGGGGGACATAAAGACTCTAAGCTCTCTGAAGATAGTTTTAGCTCATCAAAACCATCTAGTATAAAGAGCACCTTTTTGGGAGATTCCTGTAATACATGCAGGACTGTGGACTCATCAATGTCTCCATACACCAAAAGGTCTACCAAACGGCAGTTTTCTTTCAGATTTTTCTTTTTTTTGAGGTAAAAAACTATGTTAAAGAGGCCCTCGTACAATTCGCCAGATGCCCAGTCAACCATGATTTTGTGGGCAGTGAAGGTTTTTCCATATCCAGAGTTTCCCTGGAGAATGACTGCTTGGGGCACTACCTCCTTGCTGAAGAACTTCTCCACACTGGTATAGTCCTTGCTGGACCTGTCGAAGGCATTGTCCAGCTCCCTCCCTCTGCCTCGGATCTCCTCCTCTCTCATCTGCAGCTCCCGATGCTTCTGTACAATCACTAGGTCGGTGTAGCGCTTCGACACCATCACCGAGTCAGACCCTGGGAGTGAGTTGTACTCCTTCACTTTGCCAAACTTGTTTCGGATGTAGGCCTTGTACTTTGTAATTGAGGATTCAAAAGCTGCAGACAAAAACAATTGCCTCTGGTTAAAATTCATGTCGACTAATTTTTACGAATATATTTTTCCTAATTTTAATTTCATATGTAGTGGTCCACTGCAGACATGTACCAGTGAAGAGAGCAAGGGGCTCAAGCACAGTGTCATTCTTGTCATTTGTCAGACAGTCTATAGCTAATGCCAGGAACTTCATTACTAATGCCATATGTTTATTACTAATGTTAGATATTATGCGACGGATAGGGCTGGTCAAACTATTTAGCAATTTCTGACTGGATGAGACGCATTCTAAGCGTCATTAGGAATGAGGATATCCCACGATATACCATCGGTGACTCTTCACAGTTGATAATCACTCCACCACCAAAGATACAACTTAACTGTTACAACTTTACACCAACATTCCATTCCAGCTAGTTCATTAACAATCGAGAGAGAAAAAAATCGAGTGCATTTATAAACTATGGCAGACTTTAACAAGACATCCAAGATGCACTAGCTGTGCGTTAGGCATCGTTTGAACTGTAAACGACAACAGTAATACCTCAGCGGCTGCACAATACAGGGGAGTGTCAAAACTAACGTGTAGGTATAAATACACACTTTGTGCGTAGCAACCACAGATGCTGTTAACTTGAACTAGAACTAGTGGTGGTTCTATAGTGTTTTACGCCCCGGGCGAGACCACCTCTCAGCACCCCCCCCCCCCCCGGAGGCAGAGAGACACGCTGCTTCGTTGCATGGCACCTTCTCAACAAGGAAGGGCTCCTGCAGTTCCACAACAATCCATAGGGGCGCCAATGGGCCGATTGCAGCGATAAGACACACGGAGCTTTTTATTTATTTATTTATTTATTTTCCCCAAGCGCTCATGGCGCCCCCCACGAAATGGCGCCCCGGGCAGCTGCCCGGTTCACCCGTGCCTAAAACCGCTACTGACTGGAACTATTGTGGAGCAGAGACTGGAGCGAACTGAAATGTAATTAATTAAAATTGTGCCTATAAACTAATTGTGTTGGTAATCTAACTGCTTGTCACGGTTCTCAGCCCGGCTCACCTGTGTCGCCTCTCGTCCATGTCTGAGTGTTCATGCACTACACCTGCACTTCCTTGTTTACCCATCACCTCGTTATCACGTTCACCTGCACCGCACCCCTATTTAAACCCCTACGTTCATTTCCTCTTTGTCAGTTAGTCTGCTAACCACGGTGTTTATCACAGATATTCTAAGACGACCAGATATGCCACTCTGGTGCATTTCCAACGTAAATGCAATGGGCCTTAATAGGGAGTGGCATATCTGGTCGTCTTAGAATATCTGTGGTGTTTATCTCTACGGCTAAGTTTCGACTCCTGACTGCTTCGTGTTTCCTAGTTTCGTGTCACCCTCACTCCCAGTTGTGTTATACTGCTCACTCCCACTCATGTTATATTGCTTAAACCTATTGCTAATCTCAGGTAGTTCATTACTAATCCCACATGTGTATTACTACGCATATATTGGGCTTTATATTGTACTGTAGTGGCAAGGATGCCTGCCCCATAACAGACTGTGTATGTATATGTTCTCCTGTGTTCTTCCTCTGTCTGTGTCTGTGTGTGTGTGTGCCCTTTGCTCTTTGTACCTAGCGATGGATCTCTCCAGGAAATTCTAGTCAATAAATAAGCAATATAAGCTTTAAGCAATAAACCTCCCCAGGACCTAAGAAATGTACATTTATCTCTGTCTCCACCTATCATCACGTTGTATTCAAAAACACACGGTTCATTTACACAGGGCCCATTAACACAAGGTCCATTAACAATGGCTAAATAACACCTGTAACACCAATCTACAAAATGGTCAAGAGTTTCATAAATGTGTGCATTGGCAGATCATAGTAATGAGGTCCTAGAGTGGCTTAAGGACCCAGACAGGCTTCAGAGGTCAGTGAAACAAGTCATGAAATATGTAATGAAACACAGATGTAAGTGTACATAGAAAATGTGTGACACATATGACATTTTCTACACAAATCTACATCAAACTTACATGCTGGAGTTGTATTCACCATATCAACCTGATCGCCTTTTCTTTCTCCTGTACAAAATAAAAACAACATTTTAGTAAGGAAACGATAATAAGTAAGTGTACTCAGACAAACTAATTACTATCCTGCTCCCTTTTTTCTTTATTATAAATACAGAGCATCACTGTGTATGTCGTGAACACCACTCACCCTGTTTTAGCAGCTGGTGTTGAATTTTATTGATGCCACTCTGTATGTTGTCAAGTTTGCCGTCCATCTCTTCTAGTTTTGGCAACACCACTGGAAATCAGACACATTCCAATTCTTTTAACATCTATGATGTAATACCATACACACACACACATACAAACACCAAACACACACACACACACACACACACACACATATTGTCTCACAGCAAACCATGAAAACATGTTCAGTGTTTTGACGAGGTTCCTGGCTAAAAAAACTGCTTTTACAGTACAGCACCTCCTGTAAGGTGCAGAAAGTACCTTACAGAACATTATGGGACACTTTTCCACAGAGGGCTGTATGAGCATGCTTTGAGTTGAGTGTTAAGTGTTGGGTGTGGGGTGCGGTGCGGGTGGGTTGGGCCGGGTTAGGTGTTGAGCATTGGGGTGTTAGGGGTTGTAGGTGTGGGGTGTTAGGGGTTGGGTGTGGGGTGCGGTGCGGGTGGGTTGGGCCGGGTTAGGTGTTGAGCGTTGGGGTGTTAGGGGTTGTAGGTGTGGGGTGTTAGGGGTTGGGTGTGGGGTGTTGGTTATGGTGTGTATGGTGTGGCGGAGTTGGGCCAGGTTAGGTGTTGAGTTTTGGGTGTGGTGAACATGGGTAGGGCCATGTTAGGTGTTGCTTGTTGGGTGCGATGCGGATAGGTTGGGCTGGGTTAGGCGTTTGGTGTTAGGTGT
The DNA here is from genome assembly GCA_030347295.1 of Setipinna tenuifilis. Lineage (NCBI taxonomy): Eukaryota > Metazoa > Chordata > Actinopteri > Clupeiformes > Engraulidae > Setipinna > Setipinna tenuifilis. The sequence goes on from CM059278.1 coordinate 27,984,313, forward strand.
GGGGTGTTGGGTATTGGGTGTGGTGAGGATTTGTTGACACGAGTTAGGTGTTGGGTTCTTGGCCTGTCTCACCTCTTTCCCATTCCTGCAGATCGGTATCTGTGTCGGCCTGGTCATCTGTCTGTCTGTTGTTAAACAGATTCTGTAGTTGCAGGTAGACAGTCAGTTGACTCCACACTTCGCCCAGACGGTCATTTAACTCGGCAAACTCATCCGTCAGCCCATTGGCCTTCATCATGCGACGCAGCCAGCGTGTGTCATCGTGCTTCTCCAACAGCTCCTCCACAGAGTTCAGCACACCATGTAGATTGGTCAGCATGTGTCTCATCTGGTCACTGTCCAACTTTGCTTTATCCACATCTTGCAGAGTGCGCTTTATGACGTTGAGTTTCTCCATAAGTCGTGTGCACCGTTTTTTGTTAGCCTTCACCTTCTCGCAGCGACTGTGCACTGCTGAAATCACTTTCAGGATGGGAAACACGTACTTGGAGACCTCTAAAACAACCTCCATGCCTGGAAAAAAAGACACAGCAGATATGCATGCTGATCATGCTCATGGCCAGGGGCATCACTGGAGGGGGGGGGGGGGGGGGGGGCAGGTGGGATTTCGGACGATTCAGGGGCCCCAGAGCTCTACAGGGGTCCCCAGAAGACTATGATTTTTTAATCAACAATATGCAAGTAAAATACATGTGGACATACAAATTTAGTTTATCCATTAAGTTAGTCAAATTAAGGGAATATATGGCTTGGTTATTTAGATGTTGCAGTCATCTTTGTACATGTCACGCATACAAACCCCTACAGATTCCCCTTATTTGGTATGGCCCAACCTGCATTACTGCTACGCATGTTAATTGTTTAAGTTAAGGTACTAGTTACTTGTGGTGCGTGCAATGCTGCAGCCGTTCGAAATGCATGTCAAAATATCAGAGGACACAAATAGGAAAAAGAAAGAGAGGTGAAGAATAGAAGAAAGGTTGACAGTTGGTCCCACTGTTTTTTTTAAATAAAGATATTTTAACTAGCTTCTCATTAACAAGCTGGTTTAAGCAAAAAGTTAAAGCCAGCTGAGTTCCTCTGTCAGGCTATTTACAGGATGGGGAAAAATGTTTCCACTGTCATTCATAAGAATAGCCTATCCTATAGATTAGGTCTCCACCTGTGCGCATACCGTTTTTAAAAAAAGGCCATGTGGTTCCCTGGCTTATTTTCCAACATTAAACGATGCTTAGAAAGTAGGATTCACACAGACATAGTAGGATTGGGTTACTTTGATAAGACCGACGGAATGTTTGACATTATTCCAAACCATGCTGTCAAATTGGTCTTGATTTACTCCCGGTTGTTTCTTCGCCGAACGATGTCTACTGACAAATTGGCGCACTTGCTGATTGACTGTACATTTACCCAAACATAGCATTGAATACAAGAACGAGTTTGCCGTTTTTTGTTTCGTGTCGTCGACAGAAGGGAATACTCTCATCTGTTAAGATGCATTCGACATTAATACGGACAGAAAACGGATAGGCCTACGTGCTGATCTCTCAAAGATTTGGGTGTGGGTCTGGGACTGAGAGTAAGACTATTTTTGTCCGCCAATGAAGTGTCGAAATCGCATTGCTCTAACCAAAGCCATAATGCATTACATTACATTGCATTGCATTTGGCAGACGCTTTTATCCAAAGCGACTTACAAAAAGGAGGACATAAGCTGACAGAGGTGTAAAGGAACACAGAGTAAGCAGGCAACCTTTATACCTACAGGGAGGTGCATGTGCCTGAAAAAGTTTTTTCTACAGTGCCAATAGGCTTACGCCGTTAAAACCACTGGAATTAAAACTTAGACATTGTTGACGGTTTTAGTGTTTTTAGCCGTACATTATAGCTATATAATGCATTATAGTTCTTTCTAACCAATGCGATTTCGACATTGGCGCCGAAGTATCCTTCTATGGTATTTAAGGAGCCGGCGTCTACACAGAAGTCCTGTGACACTTCACAACATAATAACGAGGGTTGTAGTCTATGTATTCATTAACATACACAAACTTTATGAACGTGGTTGTCTCAGTTACCTTCTTTTGCGGCGTCCATTACGCAGCCCCGATGTCCCTCTTTGCAAGTATGAAAGTGAAACCATACATTACACCAGGAAGACGTCGTTGGTAATTCTCACCAGATGTTAGGGGAGGCACAGATGTTTACATGTAGCCAAGAACAAACACACAAACAAAAACACGCAAAACCAGAAAACATTAAGCAACGTTAATTTCAGTTGTTGTTACACGAGCAAGTGTTTGTTCACTTGCAGGTTGATGGCATTTAGCTTGGGGCCATCAGACTTCTGTTTATCTGTAAACTGTGGAAAGTCCTCACCATGCAAAGTTGGGTGTAGCTGTAATTTCCTGACTTGCAGGAAGTCAAGAGTAGACTGATTACACTTTACAAAAACGTCAGGGATGCATTCTGGGCTGAAAGTGTTGCTTGATGGTTAGAAATGTTGTTAGACTTGTTAGACTGGACAGGGCGCAATCAAGTGCAAAAGAGGTCTAGAGCAGTGGACAAACCAAGCTGTCATGGAATGAAACAAATGTCCCAACAACATTCAAATGCATTTTGATATCATGTGCTATCGATCCGTTTGGGTGCGCCTGCGTGCTGCCGCTGCTTTGCTGTTACACACTGTAGAACAGGGGTGTCAAACTCAATTGCACCAAAAATTCAAAGCACAATTTAGGTTGAGGGCTGAACAGGATAAACATTTATTGAACACACGAAAAGTAAATATAGGTATAAAAGCAGACAGGAATATAATTTCACAATAAATAAACATTATAGCCTACAACTTAAATTAGGCTTACTTTGTTCTCTGCTATCTTGTCAAAAATAAAAAAGTTACAACTATGTCATCAGCGTTTCATATTAATATGAAATGATCTCGCGGGCCGGATATAATTGTATAAAGGGCCGTATGTGGCCCACGGGCCTTGAGTTTGACACCTATGCTGTAGAAGAAGGGGTAGCGGGAGGGGCTGCCTGGGATTCAGGCCTGATCTGTTGTTGCAGCTAATATCATAAGTTGGCTATGTAAATCACAGCAGCAGTTGCTTCTGAATAAAACAAATTTTATTTATAATATTGTGAATCCAAGCCTATAATGCCACGTTGTGTTTCCCTAAACGAATCTGGACAGCAAGGTGTTATTGTGTTGGAGGATGCTGACACTGCACTCTTAGAATTGGAGGAGCCTTGAGGAACCTTTTAGGGTTCCTCACCATTGCCACTGCCACTATGAAAGGTTCCTCAAAGATCCCTGGGAGTTAGAGGGTATTATTATTATTGTTACTATGCATATGTAATTATTGTTATTATTAATATTATTATTGTTGTTGTTGTTTTTACTATGTAGGCTATATCCAATTATTATTATTAGCATCATTATCATTATTATTCAGATCAGACAATGCACAAATGTTTAATCATACTTATTTATTTACACCGAAATATAAAACATTACATTTACAGTTGAAAGTTATATAAATATAATACACAATACAAATAGTAATATAAATATTATATACAAAGTAAAGTGGTACTGTACATGTAAATGAGAGAGAGAGAGAGAGAGAGAGAGAGAGAGAGAATTTGGTTTAGATAGTGCAGCTTGCTCAAGAAAACAAATAGTTTGCCTTGGTCACCTGTAGCCTTGGTCCCAATGTTTAAGAAAACAGGAAATAAACAGCACAGCACTTTTTAACCCTACCGAGTGCTGCAACAATAGGCCTAATGGAAATTACTGTAACCAATTGCTTCTACAGAGTAGCCAAAATTAGCTTACTATATATCATTTGAAGCTCTTGTTAAGTGCTATTATAATGTAAGTGTTACATTTGTATTAATTAAGTATTAACCCATATAATGCCACTGTAATGGAAGATCTAAAGGTCATAGGCATACAGTGCAGTATGGCCTTAAAGCAAGGCAGGATTCACAATGGTCCCCTCTCTACTAAACAAAATTGGTATTTTCCTGTAGCCCTGGTCCCAAATCATGTTCAAAAGAAAATAAACTCATGCCCCCTATGGAAGGCACAGCACTTTTTAAATCCTACCAGGTGCTGCAAAAATACTGATTTTAGGGCCTGAGGGAAAACACTATTACCAGTTGTTTCTGCATACACTGATCAAAATTCACGAACTATATATCATTTTGAAGCTCGCGAATAGTGCTATCATTATATAAATGTTACAGTTATGATTGACAGTTGGAAAGCCAAAGCACTTGGTCTATATATAAGAAATTATATGATACAGCAACTTGTTTTTTGTAATGGTGTAAAGATATAGAAGATGTAGGCGAAATGATCTTTGTGTCGCGTATAAAGCATGGGTTTCTTATCTGTAAGACAAAATGTGGCTAATTGTGTTCCACAAAGCTAAAGCATATGTCATTCCCCACTTTTCATCAGTGTCAGTCCATTTCAAAGTCAAATTTCTATAGGTTATCAATACCAGCTGCCGTCCCTGACATGTTTTCTGACGAAAATTATGAAACACCAGTCTGACACATGCACACTAAAAAAATGATTAATTATTGGATTCTTGTAGTTATCGGATTATTCAAGATGGCACAAATGGTGTCAGAAGTGCGATGGCTTGTTGTGAGGTCATCGGAGGTGCAGCAACTATGTGAGCCATATAAAGGACCCCCAGGTTAGGTTTATCCCGGTGTGAGGGACCCCATTGATGGGTGAAGCATGAGTATGTGGGGCACCCTGGATGGGCAAGTATGGTGGTAGATGCGTGAGGGACACCTGAGTGTGTGAAGGACATGGCTGCGCTTCCCATAGGCAAAGGCAGTGTGATGGAGTGACCATCACTAGGGTTGTGGGTGTGCTCTGACTGCCATACCAATTCGCTTGGCTCTTTGGCGTTGTGGTCAAAGTGCATGTTTGGTACCCCGGAGACCTGAGTTCAAAACCAGGTTGGTGACTTCTTCTCCCCTTTGTTACACAGCTAAAACGGGCCACCTTTTAATGAGAAGTTCTATTTGTATTTTCTGCCTTTTTTACAACAATGTAACCATGATTGAGGAGAAAAATTTGAGACATTTACAAGACATGTTTGTGGTAGTGAATGTATCGCTTTTATGTGAGCAATGGCAGACATATGCGCTGTGTAGTTTATGTATAGCTTAAAGCAGTGCTGGGCATCAGCTTTAGTCTGAGTGTTACTGGGGGTCTGAGGGTTACTTTGGCAAACCAAGCAGAGGGCCACACATTGGACAGTTGCAATTAAACATAGTTACACGATTTAATTGTACAAATTAATTTGATGCAAATTTAGTATTAGGCTACCTTACAGTTGCTTCGACTTTGCCAGCCTATTTCAAGGCCTGACATTTATTTTTTGCTAGGCTTACAGTACAATCAAGCTATTTAACAACCTGCTAAAATGTGCCAAAATGCAGGAAATTACCTTTGATTTATTTAAAGTGTTTCTGGTTGTACCCCCCAAAGCCAACGTCTCCGACTGCCCACCAAAACATTGTTACTATAAGCACAGAATAAAAGTGCTGCAGCATCATGTGTACATGACGCCCCCTTTACATTTCTCATTTCTACCCCCTTATGCCTACCTATTACCAACCGGCCCTAGTTTTGCCTGTAGATAACTCAGTTCCTTTTTTGGTCATGAGGTGGCAGTAAACCCCACGCTAACACAGTATTACAATTACACAATACAGTGTAAATACAGTACTACAAAATGACATCGAAAATTACAGTGAGCATAAACACAATCACACCATCTTCAAGAAAGTATCTGTTTTGTATCCTGAATGAAGTTTAAACATTGCCACTGGACATACCGTAATGTAATTACGAGCTTTTATTTACTATTGTTTAAACTGTTTCAGGTTATAATTCGCTGTTCAGAGTAGGTTAGGTGTATAGTTTGTGGAGGCCTAGTTCAGATGTCACATCCATAACACCAGTTTTCCCAAAATAATTACAATTTTAGTTATTTACAAACTAAGTTTTTGTCTGTGTTCATTCAGGTGCTCTTGGTATAAACCTAATGACTTTTAATGTTTCTTTTTAAACTTCACAGACTAACAAAACATACCTGGACTAAACTGAACTGCCCAAAAAGGGTTGTTGTAACATGATAAAATGCCGCAGATGTTATGTTAATCCTCATATGGATTTTAAGGGTTTATCAAGCTATGCAGTTTATATAAAAAATATGAAATAATATTGGGCTTGTTGAAGTTTTAGGTAATTTTGTTTACCAATATCAGTGCAAATGACATGCCCATAATGCTGGAATTGCCCATATATACTGTATATGAATTCAAATCTGCTGCTCAAAAATCTAATTAAACACATATTTTTTTACCAAACAAGCCAAAACCTGAACCTAATATGAACTAATAGGTTCTTATACAAGGGGAATTTAATACAGTGCTCAGATTTAAGATCAGAACAACATAAATGCTTAAAGCTCTGTTTAAAACATGTTCAAAACTGTTGTTTTTCAGGTGAATAAATCAACAATCACTAAAATACTTCATTTTAACAGTGTTTTGATGCCATATAAGAACTGTGCTTAAAACTGTACTTACAAGAAAAGATTGAGCATTTCCATAGAAACTATTACTATACTACCCACATCTTTTGTTGTCATTTGGGCAATTGTTCCACATTTTTCTTTTCTTTAATTGTGAAAAGGCTGTTACAAAAACCAACCAGTAAGTCCACAGAAATTGAGATCAAATCTTTTATTGTTGACATGACATTGATTCTGCAGTTAGTGGTTCACATTTTCATTGGCTGTGGTTGACTAGCATACTGTATACCCAAGCACACAGCACATTTTATTAAACTGCACAAGAACAGTTTACCTTCAACTGAATGAATGTCTAGGTTAAGTAAGTAAGCTTAAGTTTGCTCCCCTTAGAGAGGTCAAGAATAAACGGTTTGAGTCTGGTTATAAAAAAATAGAGGACAGTGCCCATGGTGATCTATACAACACATCACCTTAAAATGTCATACACGTGATTAGATCTATCACAATATTAAACTCCAACTAGGAAATCATCAAAGTGGCCATCATACATGTATGTACATACATCTTAATGCAGGGTAACTGTGGCATGCTCTGAAAATACAAATCACCACACAGACATGATTTGAAATCACAAAGGATGGATGATTTCAGGACCCATCCACACACACACACACACACAGACACACACACAAACACACATATACAGCAACACACACATATACTTTCGCTTAAGATTGCTTTCCCCCTCTCTCTCTTTTTCTCATACACACGCACATTTCAGTTTCCAACATACAGTATTTCCACACCTGAAACCTGAATTGACACACATCCTACCATGATTATTACATCCTGCTACAGTATTGTGACTCTTATATTATGTCGCAGCGACACATGTATTGACATCAGTGTGGACTACGCTGGCTCATTGTAAATTGTTGCGTCTAACACACATAAGGACACTTTGTGAAGGATAGAGGAATACTCCATGATTGCACTATACTGTCTACTTGGAAAGGTGGGAAAAAATTAGCTATTTTACCAGTGAAATCGTGAGATTTGAAAGCTAAAAACTCCACCAAGCTCTTTAAAGTAATACACATTAAATATATTTAAATAGATAGCATAGGTTTTTAAAAAATACACATTTCCCCAAATTATTTGGCTGTGAAGCAGGCTTAAGAGAATGCCAGAACATTCCCAATGTACATCAGAAGCAACATCAACTCGACATTTTTTTTTTCTTGCACTAAGACTTTCTTTAGTCAGGTTTCCATTCAACTTGTTTGCATCAGTTATGCATATTCATATTATCAACTATGCAATGCCCTTCAGTGGCCATTTTAGGACCACGAAGGTTAATATACGTTTCAAGTGCTTTCAAGTGAGGATTTTTTAATTTGAATAACTAAACGTAAAACTAAGAACACCCCCCCCCCCCCCCACTGCCCATTTTGCAAGCAAGCAAGATTTATTACAATGTTTCGGTCATAAACCTTTGTCAGGTTGCTTCACCAATTTGAATAAAATGCGCACTAACAAGTTGAATCGAAACCTGGTTACTAATAACACATACAATGCATTCACACACACACACACACACACACACACCTCACTGAGGAAGTCAGGATATGAGATGGCATAGATCTTTTTTTTAAAAACGAAGGACAAAATCTCCAGTTGTATGGAAGGAATGTTGGTTAAAGTGAACGCCTGATGCAATTAGAGGGTCAATACTGAGCCCCTATAAGACAGACAAGAGCATAAAACAGGGCTGTAATTGGTGAAGAGTGGCCTTAGAGAGTCATGTGTAAATATAAGGAAAGTGCAGAAGTATCCCCCCTCCCCTTTCAAAAACAGTGACTGGCTTCCTCATAACGGATTACTGTGCACACCGGGAAGATGGCTAGGTAAAAGGCCATAGGGGTGGTAATGTGGATTGTTTAAAAAAGAAATTAAAATGCAAAAAAAAAGGAATAATTTGTGAGGCAAAAGCGGTTAGCAGAGAGATAGTCCAGACGTCATGTGAAGCTTGATAAAAAAAAAAGCTGTTGATAGGTGTCGCTTTCATAGTCCTGCACTGTTAACAAAAACATAGCATTAACAAAACACATGTGGTTTCACTACCGATGTGTATGAACTCTGAGTTGCTATTCGATCAGAGTACGCATCGTCTGTGGAATTTTAATTTTATTAATATGTGCGGCAAGCTCTGCGACACCATAGCAGACAACAGTTTTGTCTCTCGTACATCATATTTCTGTTGAGTGACACTCATCGCCTGGACTATATATTGGTCTTGATGTGTGAGCGTACAAAAGGTACACAAGTACATCTCCTCCCTTTGCAGAAACAGTGACTGGCTTTATCATAACGGATTACTAGAGACGGGGGGGGGGGGCGCGGATCAGTAGAAGTCCAAAAGGGTGCTGGTATGGATTGTTTAATGAAGAAATATACAGTGACGCAAATAAAATATTACGCAACACTTAATAATATCTACTCCCTTTGAAGCATTCATTTTGCAAGTGTTAACTCTTGATACTCTGTCACTTATTAGCAATTGTTCTCACAATGTTTCTCATCAGTAAAATGGCTATAAACATTTATACAGACAGACAGACAGACAGACAGACAGACAGACAGACAGACAGAAAGACAGCAGACAGAGAGATAGATGGTGAATAGTATTCAGACCAACAGACGGACATACAGACAGACAGACAGCCAACAGACAAACAGACAGATGAATGTAGATATGTTTACCGATAATTTACTGATAAGAAATAAGGTAACAATAATGGTCAACAAATAATAAACAACGTGTTAACTAAAAGCCAATAAATACTTCATAGAGAGTAGTTATCATAAAGTGCTATATTATTATTAAGTATGAAATATTTGGGGGACATATCTTGCGGATTCAGCTGCATTCCTGAGTCTTGGCTACATCTCCGGCGCTCCCCATGCTCAGTTGCGGAGTTTCCAGGCGAGGACGAGTGCACAGACCCCGACCGCGGCTGCCGCTGGAATGAGGGGATTGTTCTGAAGCGCCGGTAGGACGCCAGCCAAGACCGATTCATCCTGCTGCTCCTCTCCCACTTTCGCTCCCCCCTCCTCCTCCTGTTGCTCCTCTTCGGCCTGGGCTTGGCTTTCTCTCCTGACAAGGATGACCGCGGTCTTTGGGCTGCTGGTGTCTTCTGTGCCTGAAGCTTCTTCTTTCACCTGGCTCAAATGGACTTCGTTTCCCAGAATGCTTGCTGTTAGGCTATGGTGATTGGTGGCTGGCTGCTGTTCTGTCAAACTTGCCTCGCTTTGAACGTCACGGTGGTTTACCATGGCTGTCTCACTAGAGCCTGCATTTCCCATCATGACTTGCTCCTGCCCATCTTGATTCTGGATTGATGTGTCTGTGGAAACCTGTACTACATGTACCAGTGTGCTTTGCTCTTGGGAGCTGAAGGAACTGCTGCACACAGATTCATAGTGCTCCTCTGTCAGGGTGTGATGGGAAGTGGGAACTTGGTCATCTAATAGTCCATTCAGCTGATGGGGTGGACTGCCATTTTCTTTCACAGTTACAGGTTCCTGACTGTGGGTAGCTTCAGTAAGACTCTGAGCCGCATCCGGCTGCAGTACAGATTCGGGGCTCACATCAGTATTGGTCACAGAGGAAACCAAGGAAGAGCCAGCGTCAGCAGAGTCCACATCAGCACCCTCCAGATCATCTGAGGTCACTGAGCAAAGCTCGGGAGGCTGACTCTCTGTGGCAGGCTCCTGGGAAGAGACACCTTTTACCTCAGAGGCCACATCAGCAGCCTCTGTGCTGATCTCCAGATCATCCGAGGTCTGTGAGCAAGGCTCGGGAGGCTGACTCTCTGTGGCCGGCTCGTGGGAAGAGACACCTTTTACCTCAGAGGCCACATCAGCAGCCTCTGTGCTGATCTCCAGATCATCTGAGGTCACTGAGCAAAGCTCAGGAGGCTGACTCTCAGAGGCAGGCTCCTGGGAAGAGACACTTTTTACCTCAGAGGCCACATCAGCAGCCTCTGTGCTGATCTCCAGATCATCCGAGGTCTGTGAGCAAGGCTCGGGAGGCTGACTCTCTGTGGCCGGCTCGTGGGAAGAGACACCTCCTTCAGCTACACTCTGTAGAACTCCAGGCTTGCTGAAGAACTCCTCCTCCTCACTGTCCACCAGCGAGGGAGGGGGCTGGTGTATCATAGCAACCACAGGGGCTGAGACAGGAGGAGCAGCCGCAGGAGCAGCTGTAGGAGCAGTGGCGGGTGCGGGAGCGGGAGAAGGAGAAGGAGAAGGAGAAGGAGAAGGAGAAGCAGGTGTGGTGGTTTGACTGTCAGGTGGAGGAAGCTGCACTTTATTTTCTTCGGATGGCACTGTGGGCTGCTGCTGTGTGCTGACCTGGGAAAACAATAAATACGTTTTAGAACATGTCTTACTAAAGTGTGTGTAAAAGAAGTCTGGGTGCTAGGTGGCTGAGTGAGTGTGTCTGTGTGTAGCGACGGAGAGGAGAAGTCACCCCACCCTGGGTCACCAAACATGCACTGTGACTTCAATGCCAAAGAGCCAGGCCCGTTGGTAAGGCAGTCAGAGCACACCCACAACCCTAGTAATGGTCACTACTATGGGTGTGTAGAGGGAAGATACTCATTTGCATTGTGTTTGCTTTGTTTGTATAGATTTATGGTCAAATCGAATGCTGTTTTCTGATTGGCTAGCAGGGTATGCAGTAGTCAGTCAAACTGTTCAACCATTAAAAGTAGTTCAAAAATTGTGGCAGCAAGTTTTAGCACCGTTCTATATCAATGCCCCATAGAATGGTAACTATAACGACCATACAGGCTAATTTAACTGTTGCTTTGCTGCCCTACTTTTTAAGCCATAAGCTCAAAGGGAAAACAGCCTTCGAGGCATGCATTCGATGTAATTAATCAACTTGGTGGAGCATACCTTCCCAAAACACGAAGCTCGACCATGCTGATTAATGAAGCTTACTTCCCTCCACTCCTTGTTGGGAAGTTATTCGGCTCTGCCAGCGTTGATTAATTTAGCCGAATGCACGCCTAGGTGCCTGTTATTCCTTACATAATAAGTGTGGACCAACCTGTTGTACGGTCGGATCAGAAGTCTCTTCTGGTTCCTGCAGAAGGGGGTTCACTGTGGGCTGGCTCGTCTCTTGTACAGGAACTTTCATTGGCTGGGGAGGCTCTGGGGCGGGTTCTTTGGCGGGCGGTTGTGGATCCGAAGGCTGACTGGAGACCTCTGGCATCTTTTCAGAGGGGAGATCCGGTACCGGGCCATCGGGGATGTCAGGCTCAGTGGACGCGCTTACATCCAGGGCTTGGTCCCCTTCTTTCTGGGTGACTTCTGCCTCAGTAACCGCCACTACAGTGCTTTCAGGCTGCACTGCTACTGTTTCTGTGGCTGCGGTACTCAGGGGAGATGCAGCTTCTGCAGCCACGCTTGGAGGTGGAGGTGGAGCCGGCTGGCTGGAGGCATCATTGGGGGTGACGATGGCTTCGGGAGCCATCTTGGGTGGGGACGGTGGTTCGGAGGTGCTGCTGCTGGGTGGGGGTGTAGCTTTGGCAGGAGAGCTGGGGGGTGGTGTGGAGGCACTGGCAGGCCCAGCAGGGACGCTGGGAGAGGACGCAGGGGCTGGAGGAGGGGCGAGCACACTGGCCGCTGGTAAGGGAGCATGAATGTGCGCCATGGTCACCACAGTCGCTGGGGGGCTGGACGCACTAGCTGCCTGTGGCACTGAATCTGAGGAATCATAACAAATAACAAAAATGTAGTGATTGAGAACTCATAATGCAGTGACTGTGGTGAGACAAATGTCTTAAAACTGTGAGAAAGATTACAATGTACTGTAGTGAAATGACAAAAAAGTCAGCAAAGAGATATTTTGCAACATGCATACTCAATGTATTTTGGGTTTGTTATTTGTATGTGTTATAGTTATATATAACTTATTATATTTGTATGTTATATTTGTATATATATGTGTGTGTGTGTGTCAGTATGTTGCTGTATATATGTTATATTTGTATGTGTGTGTTTGTGTGAGTGCATGTAAATACATGAATGGATATAACTGTGTGTGTACGTGTATCCTTACTCTTGGGTTGTTTC
>CM059278.1:27999531-28017031 GCA_030347295.1 Setipinna tenuifilis
GTATTTATGATTGTGGAGGGATAAGGTCGGAGCACAGATTTGGGATGTTGGGCACATAGTCAGTCAGTGTGTCGTTTTTCAAGGTCATGGCCATCAGGATAATCTCCTCTCCGTCAGGCCTTGTCATCTGCCTCTAATGATTTTGCTCAGATCAAACCATCTGCTTAGGCAGGTTAGACTGATGAAATACACTCTGTCCTAGATTGTAGTTCGGACACAAAAAGACTAAATCCTTTCATATGGAGCTGTGATTATATGCATAAGTTAGAGAGAAAACGACGAGTGTGAGTGTGTGTGTGTGCGTGCATGAGTGTGTGTGTGTGTGGGGTGGGGGGGTGGGGGGCGTGTTTGTCAGAGCATCTGCTTAGCCATGCCTGTGTGCTTGTTTGTGTGTGTGTGCACACTTGTGTGTGTGTGTGTGGATACAGACAAAGCACAAAGACACATAAAGAAGACTACAAAAGAATAGGGAATAGAATCAGAACTGAATTAAATAAAAATTAAAAGGGTGTGTGTCATAAGTAGATGTTTTTGCTTCTGTTTCTTCCATTGCCCCAGTCTTCTACTCTTAACACTCTCTAAGAAATATAATCAAAACGTCATCCTTTACTGTCTAAACATAACTACTCTTGCACATCTACACAACACTCTCTATGAAATATCATACAAAACAAACAAACACTTAAACAAACAGCAAACAAACATGCACACACAATGAAATGACTTCAGACACTCCAGCACTCAGAGTGTCAGACAGGGAAATAAACAGCACTTGCTATAGCCTGGGGCCATCTCGCCTCAAGTTGCATAATGTCAATCAATGACACATTGAGTATTGTCTGCTAGTGAGTGACTGTGTGTGTGGGAGAAAGAGAGAGTGTTTGTTTGTGTGTGTGTATATAATGGTATGAAGGAAGCCTTTGTTTGCTAAGATGGCACTAGAGAGCAGTAGGCACACACAAACATAAGCACACACACACAAACAAACACACACACACACACACACACACACGCACACTACAGACTACAAACCCCAATAAAAAAACACCATCACAGCACCAATCATAATAAGTGATGTATTCATTTATCAAGAGATTATTTAGCAGGAGGTTGATATGCAGGGCAGGAGATATGATTATGAACCTCAATGCAACCATCGTGCAGCTGCTGGTAACCCATTAATGAGCTCCAACCTCTGAACAAAGGGCTTCTGGCCTGCATAAAGGAAAAATACAGCAGCCTGAGGAAACATGCTCGCTCACTCGCTCGCTCTCTCGACGCTACGTCCCTGACCTCAATGTGTGCGTCACGCGCTGCAAAAGCCCACAGCACAGTGCGGCGCAGCGCGACTCACGGCAGATGTATTTTTAGCAACTACAACTCCGCTCTGTCAAAAAATGTCGACTTGGCTTTGAAAGCTTGTGTTCACAGGGGAGGTCAGCTTGTGTTACGTCAGTTAGGGTTAGGAGCTGTTTGTGATTGGAACTGCCTGCCTGTGGTCCTTTAGACAAGATAAAGCTAGGCATTGGTGCCTGTGATGGCGGGGTGAGGGTTGATATTGGCCCCAGTGATGGGTAGATAAGAGTTAACATTGGGGCCTGGAGTGGCTGGGATGTAGCCTGGCTGTCGCAGCAAGCTGGTACATGGAGCTTGGTCTGGCAAACCTCTCATAGACAGGAAGTTCTCAGAGGTGTGATCAATGGGCATGTTTCAAATTCCTCTGTGTACTACACACATGTCCTTTATCTTGTGACTAAATCTCTTTCTTCTTCCTGTTAAGAAAGCACATAAATGCATCACCACTATTATGCCTACAACATGTTTGACTAGGCAGCATGACAACTTTGAAGGCAATTTTCCCAGTTTCAGTGTTCGTGTAGTTACTGCACTTTGCCTTTGTAGGGCAGTATGGGCGGGGCCAGGCTGTCTGGGCTGAGTTGGGCTGAGCATTGGGGTTTGTGATGGCTGGCCAAGGCTCCATCTCAGTCTGGATGCTGCATGACTATGACTCAGCTGTGAAGTGTGTGTGAAGTGAAGTGTGAAGTATATCCAGAAACAAGGCTGCATGTAGTATACAATAGAGCCAGATCCGAAATGTTCACTTATTCACTTTACAGTGCACTATGGTTAGGGGATAAAACAATGAACTCACAGTTTACCCTATTAAGTAAATTATAAAGTGAACAAGGTAACATTTCAGACACGGCAAAAGGTCTCACTTCAAAGTAGTTTTAGTCTGTGAAGAGGAATCTCTGTCTTTCCATATTATTTGAGCAAATGTTCAAGTGTCAATTAGAGGAGCCCATCTGTTATTCTGGTATCATAGCAGCCGTAGTAATATCCACATTATACAACCCCTATTACACAGCATGGCCACATCCACACAGCTCAAATCCCACAATCCATCCCTCGACATCAGACAGTGACCGAACAACCAACCAACCAACCAACTGACTGACTGACGGACTGACCGACCAACCCCCACCACACTCTCTGGCCCACCCCCATCTGCCACCGTGATAAGGGATACGCCCAGCAGGCTATGCCAGCCTTCTGCCAACCACCCACCCCCCGCCCCCCCCGCCACACACACACACACACACACCACCTCACACTGCTTCTTGCACTGATGCCATGAGAGTAGCTCAAGGTCAAGTTAAGGACACAGAACGTACCTGACCCTTGACCCTTGATCCTCGGAGAGGATTAACTGGGTTCATGTCTATAAAAGGAATGGAAAATATATATATTGCTGTTTATGATGCAAACAGGAGCCCGAGTGCCTTCCGGTGATTATCCTCCTGCTTAAAGCACTGACATCATCAAGAGGGGAGACAGTGTAAAGCTAAATGATTCACTCAATCTGCATGTTTTAACATAGCGCCCAGTAAAACAGTTACACAGTCAGTGACCGGCAGCAATCCCTTTTCTCTTTCAGTGCAGAACAGCTTATCTGCAGGCTAGTATTTTTCCCACTACAAAAGTGACGGATGAACCTGTTTATGTTTTCAGTGGTATGGAACATGGGAAAACTCCCACAAGCTATTCTAACGCACACATACACACAGACTCACACACACATACACACACACACAGGAGAGAGAGAGAGAGAGAGAGAGAGAGAGAGAGAGAGAGAGAGAGAGAGAGAGAGAGGGAGAGAGAGAGAGAGAGAGAGAGAGAGAGAAAGAAAGAGCGAGGATGGGGGGTGGGAGA
Source organism: Setipinna tenuifilis (assembly GCA_030347295.1). Lineage (NCBI taxonomy): Eukaryota > Metazoa > Chordata > Actinopteri > Clupeiformes > Engraulidae > Setipinna > Setipinna tenuifilis. Next base: position 28,002,745 of record CM059278.1, read on the forward strand.
GAGAGAGAGCGACAGTCAAACACAAAAGCTAAAGTTTGCTAGGTGACCCTTGCATGTACAAATGAATGTTTTTCCTACTGTATGTATTTGACAGCATTAGTACGAGTGGTAACCATCCACACTAAAGCATAGAGTTGCATGTGCAAACAAATTTCTTCACACACATGCACACACACACACACACACGAACATACGTCACCTCAAGCATACTAGGGCTCACACACACCTTTTTCTCAGTAAGCCACAGTCTGCTTAACACAAATCACAGCCCAGAGAGCAAAGTCTGTGTGTGTGTGTGTGTGTGTGTGTTTGTGTGTGTGAGGTTCCTAGTCAAGCTTTTACTATTCCCTGAATGCCCTGAGCACAGCTTATGTTAATAACTGCACTGTGATGACGGATTGGTTGGGGGGGGGGGGGGGGGGGGGGGTGAAAGAAAATTTTGGACTCTAAAGAATGCCCTCTAACAGTAGGTCATCCCAACTCACCACTTCTTCAGTCACGACTTACCTGGGTGACAACATCGCACACACATTCACACAGACACACTCTTTTAAGCTTCTTGAAACAGACCGGTATTATCAGAATGGTCAAAATTATAACCTAAATGGAAAAATTGTCATATCTGTCTAAATAGTTGTGTATTGCATGGTTATCACTGCTGACTAAGCTTCTGTCTCATAGCTGCATATTTAAAAACGACATAGCAATTTGCTGTGGCGCAGTGAACAGATATTGGCGACTAGAAGCGTGATTCCATGATTAACGCAAACCTACGAATAATCAAACTACGCTAATATTTTGTTCATTTCAATAACTCACTGTCATAACAGTGAATGACATCGACAGTTACTTTTGCAGACACGCACACGCATACACATAGCCTACTTCTTCCTCGGCTGCTTCGGCAAAACAATCAGATATGGGCAACTACCCGAACTAAGCCTATGGACAAAAAATGCATCGTGCTGAAAAAAAAAAAGGAAATAAATGTCTGTCTTACCTACTACAGAGGTCAAGCAGGGGGAAGCCAGCGTACTCTCCGCTTACTTTCGGTATTTCGAGCCTCTCCTTTGCCCTGCACGCACAGTCCCCTCCTCCCGCCGCCGCCGGTTGGACAAATAAAGTGACTTTGCTTGAATTTTATTGGAGGCTCGGCTGCCTGACACACGTCAGAAACAAGTGGATTTTTTGGTAATTCCCGAGTCTAATCCGTTTCTCAACACATTACACTATCCGGATTGACAGCAGCGGGGGCTCGTGATGTTTTTTTATAGCTGTCGACTGGCTGCTTTGCACTTACTCGATTAGAAATTAATAAATATTAGACTAAGTGCTATAAACAGGTAAATGGCCTTTATACCTACCTCTCTCCGGAGATTATTAACTTTACGGCCATAAAGATCCATAACCATTCGGTGCTTTCAAAAAAAACAAAAACAAAAAAAAAAAAGGAAAAGAAGGAAAAAAGAAAAAAAAAACCCAGAATGGCTTTAGGCCCAATTGTTAAAATTAGCTAGAATGACCGCTACAAGCATATTACAATGACTTTTGCGTTTTTTTTTCATGTTAACATAAATCCAGCATCAATGGTTGCATAATTATTTGTTTTACCTATAGGCTCAATCCAACGCTAATCGTGTAAATTCATGTTTTGGTAGATGCATGGCAAAGTCAGTTCAGATTTATGTATGTATTTATGTTGAATTTGACCTCAATCAAAATGTAAACCTGTCAAAATGTCACATGCGACACACTGATGCAGTGTGCGTCGATGTGATCCAGTTTGTGCGTTTCTGTTTCTTCTGTTCCATCCATAGACAGTAGAAGTTCCATCTGCATGACACAGCAATAGAACAAACGCAGTTTCTCCAGCAGGTGGTGCTAGGACATTTTTCTGCGACTCGGAAAGGAACATATCGGTTGGTTATGATACAGAATAACACAATATAATTATACAAGGATACGAGGATACAAGGATGGTTTATTGTCACATGCATAGAGATACTGGGTAGAGTAGGAGATGCAGTGAAATATATTGTATTGTATCATGATGTTTACAATTACTCAATTCCCCAAACATACGTACATACACATATGAATATGTTTTCCTTTCTACAGGTACTGTAAACGTTCAAGTATTTGCTTTTATTGACCTTCATAATGTATTAAGTTCCCTCAGAATATTAGCATATCTGTTTACAAGTAGGCTAACACATGTAAAACTGTAAATCTTTTGGAAGAATGTAGATGACACTTTCTTAATTCTTATTTAGAAATTCTAAATTAGAATTAAGATTTTTAAATGTTATTTCACACTGTTAATTCTTCTACTTTTTTCTAAGCAGATCTCTGCTCCACTGGCTAGATAGGTCCACTGCCACTGCAAGCCAGTGGTATTAATGCTACCATGCCATGGCATGTGCCATCTCTAAAATGTCACCAATCTTGCGGCAGTTTCACAGTGACAGAGAATGTTCTTCTGTGTTCAGACGAAGAAGTGTTTCTTCTTCATTTTGGAGGTGCTGTGCTGTGGTTTCTGAGAATTCAGCCAAATATACTGTGGCTCGCAATGACCACTTCCTTTGATGTTGTCAGGGGCGATTTTAGCATCTGGTCTTTAGGGGTGCCCGGCCCCCAGTGCTTATCACACAACACTATTATTATATATAATATATTATTCATTTTGCACTGAGCCAGGGGGTGCCGAGCAGTTTCACGGGGGTGCCTTGGCACCCCTAAAAATGGTCTAGATTCGCCCCTGGATGTTGTCCTTACTCAATCTAACCAATCTTCGACATAAGCATCTCAGACAGACCTTAGTAACAGACACGATTTATTTATTTATTGATTTAGTTCAGATAAATGTGTTGGAGCTACTGTAAATGAGCATATTAGTTAAAAAGCCACACAATTGTGGTCCTGTGCTTTCTTGCACATTGTCATCCAAAACCTAATCCAGTATTAAGTAAGCCTACTATGTATATATTCATACAGTTATGAAACCCTCTCTCTTTGTTTCTCTTTTATTTGCATTTGTTTTTCTTTTCAGTACAGACAGGCAAAAACAAAACACAGGCACTTTACAGTAAAATATATAAAGACATAAAACAATGCAGAACAAACTAATGGCTGCCCATGAACTTTAGTGACTCCTGTCATACTATCTCTGTTTGTTTCTCTTTTATAGACATACAGGCATGATAAACCAGCTTGCAGCAGACTATGTGAAGATATTTAACCTAAAAATGAGGCAAAAAAGAAAGAAAAAACTCAAGACTGCATCTTTGCCAGCAAGTAATCTTAGTTATCCTCCTCTTTCTCTCTCTCTCTCTCCCTCTCTTCTAGAATCTTCTGCAGGAGGTGGCGGGTGCGCTCCTCCTCACGGCTGCTGTAAAAGGAGGCGCAGATCTTTCTGCGCAGGCGGCGAGCAAACACCTGGCCCAGGATGAGGAGGAGGCCGATGACGAGGAGGACGCAGACGGAGGAGATGATGAAGGAGTTCGGGGGAGACAGGGGCTTCACGCAATGGTCAGGAAGAATGTTCAAGCTGTGGCTGTAGGACTTGTCGAAACTTTCAATGTCAAAATAGATAAAGCCAATCGCTTTGCCCCCGACCTGGCAAATGGGTGAAGACACAAGGTTATTTGTGTGATCATTTAGTTATTATCTCATTAACAATATCTATGTATGTATGTATGTATGTATGTATGTATGTATGTATGTATCTATCTGTCTGTCTGTCTGTCTGTCTGTCTGTCTGTCTACTAGAAACAGACAAATACCCACACCTGCACACACACACATGTGTGCTCACACACACACACACACACACACACACACACACACACACACACACACACACACACACACACACACCACACACGCGTCCACTTACTTTTAAATTTACGAAGATGAAAAACATGAACTCTGGTATGTCACTAGTCCAGGCGAGCAGCACCTCCAGCGTTCTGTAGATGAAGTGATCCAGAGCGATCAGCGCAAAGCAGAGGATGGCGTAGAAACCAAGAACCACCACGCCCCACACACACCTCTGCACCTCCGCGCGCATCATCTTCACCCCCCCCGTCCTCACCAACATGCTGTGGTACTTGGCCGGCAACGTGCTGTCCCCACTCCTCGCCAGGGAAGCCATGAGGCGGCGAGACGCATACACGTTGTCGTACTTCAGGTCTGTGAGGTATCCGATCAGGTAGCCCGCAGAGCTGACCAGCATGAGTGTCACCAGAAGAGCAGCGGTCAGCTTCTGCAGCACCGAGGAGGCAGAGTGGAGGGAGTCGTGCAGTGACTGCATGTCTGCCTTCATGTTGTCCGACATGGTGGAGATCTCGCGCAACACGCTGCTTACGTCGATTTCCTGCTTTAGGACGAGACTTCTCAAGCTGCCGCTGCTGGCGGGCATCTTGGCGGTCCACTCGTTGATGTCTCTCAGGGCCCGCTGGGTCATCTGGCTGGAGTCCAGCATGTCCGAAATCAGGCTGCAGGACGAGCATCGGATCAGGGAAGCCGTCCAGTTGACGTTCTTCGCCATGTTGGGAACGCACGTGGCTATGGTCAGGGTCAGGACCGATGAAATTAGGACCTTGCGGCCTTGGTTGGTGCCTAGCGACGGGACGAGGATGCTCAAGACACAGCGCACAGGGTGGACCAACATCAGCCCCACTGTCATGAGGAGCGTGAAAACCCCTATAAAGATGGCCACCCCGCTGAGGTCATAGGTCAGACTATAAACCATCCACACCAGCAGCAGGGCAGCTATCAGCATGGAGACGAAGAGGCAGAGGAGGAAGAGGATGAAGATCTCAAAGCCATTAGATGGAGTAGGTTTAGAGTAGACATCCCACAGGAAGCTGAGCAGCCTGGAAACTCTTGACTGAAAAGTTGATCTGTGGGAGAGTAATAATTAACCACACTGTGATTCTCTGGGTTTTAAAAATGTATTAAATTGGAGTAGGAGCAATGATTACAAATATGTTGTTAATAGGAAAAAAAGCAAATAGCAATATATCTACACAATATCTACAGAAGTGAGGAAGTTCTCATGTTAGATAAAGTTTGCTACATACACACACCCATGCCCACACCCATGCAGGCAGGAAGGTCAGCTCAGCCACACACACGCACATACCGACACAGACACACACATACACACACACACACACACGGACATATGGACACACAGACACACGGACACACACATGCACACACATACACACACACACACACACACACACACACACACACACACGCACACACGTACACACACACACGCACACACGTACACACACACACACACACACACACACACACACACACACGCACACACACAGTGTGCAGTATCTGCTAAAGGACTCACAGTCTCGTTCTGGCTTGAGCGAAGCAGTCACCCAATGCCATGGTTATGCACTGCTGTAGAAATAAGACATTTTAGACATTGTACATGTCCATATAAATATGCAGATTTTTTCATTTATTATTGATACACTTGTACTCTTGTGTCATACATGGAAAACAAATATAAAGCACTTTAGAGTTACAGTACACATTACAGGTTTTTTTTTACTTCTTTTTCAAAATGCTTAACTCATGTATAAATATTGGATTATTTGAGCTAAACTGTATATAGATTTTTTTATTGCTTTCCCACTAAGGGCATTCAAAGTCAATGAATGATGGCAACACGAAGGTTAGCTCACGTAGCATTAAAGATATTGAATGTGTTAAGTGTTAAAAAAATATATATATTAGGAGTGCATTACAAATGCTAAAATAACTGAAGAAAACTGTAATACTGTTATAATAAGGTACTCAGCAAACACTTTTTACTGTAACGTTTACAGCAAAGTCATCTTACAGTAGCCAGAACTGACCCTGGATCAGCTGCTTGCTGGACCACAAAGCTAAGCACTCTGTGACCAACACCCTGGCAATGAGCAGAAGCCAACTTGCTGGGAGATAGCATTTGCAGTAGCAGCAGTTTTTTACTTTTGGGTAAAGCATCAAAATCAATTTGGTGGCTACCGTGCCTTTGCCTTTGGTATTACAGTAAAGGTTAACCGAAGCTTGAAGCATGCTGTGTTAAGATGTCGAAATAGCGGACGTAATAAAGAAGTGTTCAAATGATTGCAAAACAAATATGATTTTTAAAAATGACTTTCAGTTCTGTAATAGTTAATTCTCAGTGTATAGGAAAGAAATCACATAGAATTGTATTGAAGAATGAATTATCTCTATTTGTATGCAATGTCAACAACTTACGAAAATAAGCAAAAGTATTGGTTGACTTTACCTTTAGAAGCACCAGTGACAAATAATTTTAATTTTCCGTCTCTTCACCAGCTTTCTACTGGTGGGTGGATCTGAGGGCTCATATATAGATGTGTGTGTGTGTGCGTGTGTGTGTGTGTGAGAGAGAGAGAGAGAGAGAGAGAGAATGAGAGAGAGAGAGAGAGAGAGTGGGAAATAAAAAGAGAGTTGCTCTTAGTTCCTCATGCTGGCCCAAATGGTAAGCTCTTAACAACACTCGCTCTCACACACACAAACACAACACTCCTCCTCTCTCTCCTCTTGTTGCTGACTTTTTTATTCACAGTATGTAAAGATTGTGTGGATAGTAATATTGAAACACAGATTGTAGACACATGTATATTACTACACATGTCTTCTTTTAACTTTCAATCATACAATTCAAGAAAAAGCTAACACAATGCTAATTACCAGGGGCGAATCTAGACCATTTTTAGGGGTGCCAAGGCAGCCCCGTGAAACTGCTCGGCACCCCCTGACTCAGTGCAAAATGAATAATATATTATATATAATAATAGTGTTGTGTGATAAGCACTGGGGGCCGGGCACCCCTAAAGACCAGATGCTAAAATCGCCCCTGCTAATTACAATCCAGGCTATAAAAGTTCACTGAATTGGGATAAAATGAGTATAAACATTATAGTATTAGCCTGAGGACTGATGTTGTTTGTGCCAAAATGGAAAGCAGTTTCTTTCTCTCCATTTTCTCTCTATCTCACGTTGAGTCATTTGTATACATGCACATTGTGTCACATGCAAGCACCTCATTCATGAAGGGTTGCATGTTTCTCTTCCCAACCTCTTTCTTTCTTTCTTTCTTTCTCTCTCTCCCTCTCCCTCTCTCTCTCACTCACTCTCACACACATGCATACACACGCACACCATGCAGTAAATACACTTATGCTTCTATAATAACATGCAAGATGAAGCAAACATCAGCTTCCTGTTACAAGATGAGGCAGATTTTGCAAAAGGGGATTGACAAATATTTTTACATTACATTTAGCAGACACCCTTTTTCAGAGTGTTTTTCAGAGCCATAGATGAGGGTGCAGGACAGTGCTGTTTATTCCTTCCCCAACCACCCAGAGGAATGGAACCTGTGACATCCCAATATCAGAACCATTAGGTCTTAGCTGCCCCCAAATCTTTTGGTTACCCTTCAAGAGTGTTGGACCAAACTGCCAACTGATTACAGATAAGACTGACCACTGTATACTTATTTTTGACTCTGCACAGACACGTTTTGTTGGCACATACTGAGAAACTAAAAACCTACCCTCCACAAACTCATTCTCCTTGTGTGTATGCATTCTGTATGTATTTTAGATTGATCATTTTAATCCTATGCACACACACACAAGGACTGACAGACAGACAGACAGACAGACACACACACACACACACACACACACACACACACACACACACACACACACACACACACACACATACACACACAGGGAGAGAGGGAGATAGAGAGAGAGAGAGAGAGAGAGAGAGAGAGAGAGAGAGAGAGAGAGAGAGAGAGAGAGAGAGAGAACCATATACTTATTTATTTATTCTTTATCTATTTTAGAGTATATGCTACTGCCATGCCATGCCTTGCTATGTTTATTCTTAATATTAGCACTTATTTTGCACTTGTGTACATAATGTTGACCATACAAACTAATTATTGACTCACAAGTGTGTATGAAACTATTTTATTTCTTCATATTTTTTTCTCAGACTTCTGTGAGCATTGGCAGGGTATACGTGTGGCCCTAAGATCATTTGACTTACTGTCACATCAAAGCATAAAACCTGATATAGGTAGATGTTGACCAATGTTCATATTTGACTGCCTGTACTGGTCTGATAAGATGAGTCATGAATGGCATTTTAAGAATTCCGCGAAGTGGTAAAAGCACCTATTTTTACTATGCAGATGGCCAGCTACAGACCAAGATGGATAAGAACAAAATAGTGTGTGTGTGTGTGTGTGTGTGTGTGTGTGAGAGAGAGAGAGAGAGAGAGAGAGAGAGAGAGAGAGAGAGAGAGAGAGAGAGAGAGAGAGAGAGAGAGAGAGAGAGAGAGAATGTCAGGGCTGATATGACACACAGAGGGAATAACCCAGGTCTGAATGTACATGGCTTGAAGGACAATAGGTTGTGGTATCATAGGACATGGTGTGTTTCTACTTTTCAGGTACTGAATGTGTGTGTGCATACATGCCCACTAGTTAAATAAATTCCCATAAGTTGTTTGTGAGAGATAACTATAAAACTGTATAAATGTTACCTTCACTCATCTACATGGTTCATCCATGGTTAATCTGATTTGTTTTGGCAACAACATTATCTATGAGTATCACATGTAACAATCAAACAGGAGGCAAATTAAAACAAACATGGCCCACATTTTATTATTCCAATGGAATGTGACAAAAGAAATACACACTAGAAATGATTTACAGTGGCATTGCCCTAAACCTATGAGTGCCACACAAGATTAAGTGTTGATGGGGTTGTGGCCTTTGTGCATGTGTGTGTGTTTGTGTCTGTGTGTGTGATTATGTGTATGCTAGAGTGATACAAATGTAAAACCTATACTGCCTATACACTTTGATTATACACTCACTCACTATACATATGGAAACACTTTAAATCTTTCATGCTGTTGGTTATTAAGCAGAAACAAAACTTCACAAACTTCATTTGTTAGGCTACAGTATATGTTACTACTGATGTTACTCCCACCATATAATGATGGTATTTATAACAAAGCCCAGACAGATGTGTCATGACAGTTAACACTAGAATCACTGTACATGTAATAATTACTTCCTAAGAGGACCATAAAGAATGTGTATGATAAAAAATGTGGCTGAACCATTCCAGGTCTTCTGCAGCTGGTACCACTACACCACTAGGATTAGGGAGGACGAGGAGGGGTGGTGATGATGGGGAGTAATGGTCTGGACATGGCACACAATTTAAATGTTGTCTACAATTTGGAGCCCATAACAGACATTACTGTAATAAATTAGCACAAGTGCTCTGAAACAACATCTACACATAATTCAAACTTAAAGCTCATAAAGTGGCTGTGGTTTCGTTTAGTCGTTCCCATGGCAATGGGTCGTGTTCCGGCAACATCAGTGTCCTTTGGCGCTCAGTCCAGAACTGCTGCAGGTCGGGTAGACCGCATTCATCCGTGCACACATTTTGCAACTCCACTGGCAAGGATCTGGGGTCGACCGGAAGGTTGATCACAATCATACGTGTCCCTCGTTCGTTGACTACGGGTTCTTGTGTATCGGTATATTCAGATTCCGATTTAGAATCATGACAGGAAGAGACTGCACATACTCGAGACAGGTCGTGACCCTGACCACTTCCTTTGATGTTGTCCTTACTCAATCTAACCAATCTTCGACATAAGCATCTCAGACAGACCTTAGTAACAGACACAATTTATTTATTTATTGATTTAGTTCAGATAAATGTGTTGGAGCTACTGTAAATGAGCATATTAGTTAAAAAGCCACACAATTGTGATCCTGTGCTTTCTTGCACATTGTCATCCAAAACCTAATCCAGTATTGAATAAGTACCAGCAGGTAAACTTAGTTATCCTCCTCTTTCTCTCTCTCTCTCTCCCTCTCTTCTAGAATCTTCTGCAGGAGGTGGCGGGTGCGCTCCTCCTCACGGCTGCTGTAAAAGGAGGCGCAGATCTTTCTGCGCAGGCGGCGAGCAAACACCTGGCCCAGGATGAGGAGGAGGCCAATGACGAGGAGGACGCGGACGGAGGAGATGATGGAGGAGTTCGGGGGAGACAGGGGCTTCACGCAGTGGTCAGGAAGAATGTTCAAGCTGTGGCTGTAGGACTTGTCGAAACTTTCAATGGCAAAATGGATAAAGCCAATCGCTTTGCCTCCGACCTGGCAAATGGGTGAAGACACAAGGTTATTTGTGTGATCATTTAGTTATTATCTCATTAACAATATCTATGTATGTATGTATGTATGTATGTATGTATGTATGTATGTATGTATGTATGTATGTATGTATCTATCTATCTATCTGTCTGTCTGTCTGTCTGTCTGTCTGTCTGTCTACTAGAAACAGACAAATACCCACACCCACAACATCAGCACCACTGTCATGAGGTGCGTGAAAACCCCTATAAAGATGGCCACCCCGCTGAGGTCATAGGTCAGGCTATAAACCATCCACACCAGCAGCAGGGCAGCTATCAGCATGGAGACGAAGAGGCAGAGGAGGAAGAGAATGAAGATCTCAAAGCCATTAGATGGAGTAGGTTTAGAGTAGACATCCCACAGGAAGCTGAGCAGCCTGGAAACTCTTGACTGAAAAGTTGATCTGTGGGAGAGTAATAATTAACCACATTGTGATTCTCTGGGGTTTAAAAATGTATTAAATTGGAGTAGGAGCAATGATTACAAATATGTTGTTAATAGGAAAAAAAAGCAAATAGCAATATATCTACACAATATCTACAAAAGTGAGAAAGTTCTCATGTTAGATAAAGTTTGCTACATACACACACCCATGCCCACACCCATGCAGGCAGGAAGGTCAGCTCAGCCACACACACGCACATACCAACACAGACACACACATACACACACACACACACGCACACACATACACACACACACACACACACACACACACATACACACACACACACACACACACACACACACACACACGCACACACACCGTGTGCAGTATCTGCTAAAGGACTCACAGTCTCGTTCTGGCTTGAGCGAAGCAGTCACCCAATGCCATGGTTATGCACTGCTGTAGAAATAAGACATTTTAGACATTGTACATGTCCATATAAATATGCATATTTTTTCATTTATTGTTGATACACTTGTACTCTTGTGTCATACATGGAAAACAAATATAAAGCACTTTAGAGTTACAGTCAGGGGCGTGACCACGGGGGGGCTGGGGGGGGCACTGCCCCCCCAGGGACAAGCCCTGCCCCCCCTGAGAAATGCCCTTTCCATCCAAACAAAACTGGCCAGAAAAAAACGCCACTATTTATGATCTCTGTTTATGTCTTGTATTCATACAACAAAACATCTATTTATAGCTATAATTATTATTTGCTATCATCCCGTAATCGTAAGGACCAAAACAATCGTCAAAACTTCACTTCTGTGTCCACCGCTGTCACTGCGCAAACTTCTGACTCCGCTGTTGAGATTAGCATCGCTGCTCGACAGGGAGCAGCCTACTAGACTAGCTTATTTGCCACCTTGTGTTAGCATTTGCCACCATACGCATGTGTTTGCAAAACTCTGACCAGGGGCGTTGTTAGACCTGGGCATTCGAGGCTATAGCCCCGGATCAGTGGCGGCTGTACGCACAAGGCGTCTTGGGGAGAGAGTTTTTTTTGTTTTTCATTATTATTATTGTTACCGCTATAGATATTTTGGCAATGCAACAAATGCTGTCGTGCGAATAAAGCACATTTTAATTTAAATTGAATTTGAGAGAGACAGAGACGTCTGTGTAAGAGAACTGAACGCGATTTAATGCACAGAGTTTATACAAACACTTGGATACCCCTCCCCCACTCTCACGAAAAAATGATACATCAGTCAAGAATGACATCGCAGGCTACCTCCAGTCAGCTACTCCAAGACATGCACAACAGGGTGAATCCCGAGTTATAGTTGCTCAAATAGTGAGGGTGGCTCGCATACAGAATATACCAAGTTGCTTGGCCTACAATAAAAGAACTGTTTATGTAAAAACAAGTGCACTTGCAATCGTGAAATTAAACTAAGTAAGATGTCAGGATGGGTTAGCAAGAGCACAAATGGATCATAACTGCATCAACTAAAGGTAGGACAGGGGGTTTCCTTTATCACATGCCTGCCGTGGCACTAGTTACCAAGACAGTCACAAGTAATATTATTTTAATTGCGTCTGAAATCATTTGACGTAGGATTTAGCGTCTACTTATTGTGACTTCTACTAGCCTCATTCATAGCATGACAGGTTAGTCACTGTCTGACAGCTAGCACCACCTTAACAAACTTTTGACAGCGCGCGTAAACCTATTTAGCTAGTAATAATCTGTTGAATATGGCAGGGGGGTTGTAGTCTTTTTGATTGCTGTTAATTTACAACTTAATTCTGTAGGCGTCCATGAATTTACTTTGTTGTTCGCCATGTGTGTAGCTGACATTTTAGGTGTGGTACCCGTGTGTGCGGGCGTGTGGCAGTGTTGTTGAAGTTCACTAGATTTGTTCACTAGTGTTTATTGTTCATGTGTAGTTCACGTATCACGTATGCTCATATTATTCATCTTCAAGTTCAGGTTAATCGTTGTGTTGTAAATATAGATTGACCCTTCATAGAAAAACTAGCAAAAGTAGCATAGGCTGCAGCACAGCACGCGTGCGTTGTTTTTTTTTTTTTTTTTTTGGCGGGGGGGGGCGCAGTCGCAAGAAAATCTGACCTGACCTGACCATAGGCTATATGGGCAGATTTAGATTTTTATTTAGCGTCGGTATTCTTTCTTGTCTATGTGTAGTATGGCAGTGTTTAATAAGCTGTAGGCTATTTTAATGACACATTTTGGCTGCTGATGTGTGTGGTGCACTTTGGCAGAAGAGACGTTTACAGGCTATCCTATCTTTAATGCAAACATCGAACTACTTGTGCATGGCCCGTGAGTCATGGAGTTGGCCTTTCCTTTTATTCTTAAACTATGTTAAAATTGCATGTTTATCATCCCAATTTTCAAAATTTTACAACTAGATGGTCCCTGTTGGCAAACTAATTTAGCAAAGTCTGTTTCTCAGCTTTGTAGCAGCCTAACGTTACTCACCGAAATCATAACAAAAATGCACCTTGCAAAACACAACTCTTGCATGCATAGTCCAATAAAGATTCTTTTCAAAGTCAATATTTACTAATTCCATAGAAAACAATAAAATGAATGAATGCACAGCTGCACTAGTCCTTTGATTTCACTAGCATTTGTTTGCATAGAAACAAAGTTAGAACATAACGTTTTTTTATGTTAGGATCACAAGGAGAAATTTAAAGTGACAGGGCCCTAATTAGACCCTAGCCTACAAACACCAAATGCAACGTAATTGCATTGGTGGAGCACACTTGTTTATTTTTAAAGGATATCCTAAATAACAATTTATTATAAATGTGTATTTGTCTATTTGCCATCATTTTACTTACAAGGCTCATGTTCCTGAAAAATCCTATTTCTTTAGATAACATTAAGATATATCTAACAACCTGTTTAAATGAACCAGAATGCAAAAAAAACTGTAATGCCCACAAAAGGTAGGCTGCGTTTGGGCATGAAACTCCAGGGCTGAAAAAGGAGCCCACTGCTGGCCCTGCATCTTACAGCCTAGAGATCTATACCATACTTATCTTGTACGTCATTACATATATAGCATTGTGCAGAAGATTAACATATTCTCAAGTTCATTCACTATTACATGCCTTGCATTGACCTTACTGAGGAATGCATTAGGCAAAATAATATATTTTTAAATTAGGCCTATCTGTGGTTGTTGTGATGATGACGATGATAATAATAATAATAATATAATTAAAGTCAGTCCCATTGGTCATTGTGATCAGAGGGCATGTTACAGCATACGGTGCACACAACGAAGTTCAACCTCTGCATTTAACCCATCACACACGTGAGCATGTTGTTGTTATTATTATTACTATTATTATTGCTATTATTATTAGGCTATTAGGCCTAGTTGTAGTAGTGGTGGTTTTCCACCTATTTTGCAGGTATTTTTTTCTGCCCCCCCAAATAAGCTAACTGCCCACCCATGCATGACATTCTGGTCACACCTCTGGTTACAGTACACATTACAGGTTTTTTTTTACTTCTTTTTCAAAATGCTTAACTCATGTATAAATATTGGATTTTTTTTAGCTAAACT
>CM059278.1:28019531-28044531 GCA_030347295.1 Setipinna tenuifilis
AGAGAGAGAGAGAGAATGTCAGGGCTGATATGACACCCAAAGGGAATAACCCAGGTCTGAATGTACTTGGCTTGAAGGACAATAGGTTGTGGTATCATAGGACATGGTGTGTTTCTACTTTTCAGGTACTGAATGTGTGTGTGCATGCATGCCCACTAGTTAAATAAATTCCCATAAGTTGTTTGTGAGAGATAACTATAAAACTGTATAAATGTTACCTTCACTCATCTACATGGTTCATCCATGGTTAATCTGATTTGTTTTGGCAACAACATTATTTATGAGTATCACATGTAACAATCAAACAGGAGTCAAATTAGAACAAACATGGCCCACATTTTATCATTCCAATGGAATGTGACAAAGGAAATACACACTAGAAATGATTTACAGTGGCATTGCCCTAAACCTATGAGTGCCACACAAGATTAAGTGTTGATGGGGTTGTGGCCTTTGTGCATGTGTGTGTGTTTGTGTCTGTGTGTGTGTTTGTGTATGCTAGAGTGATACAAATGTAAAACCTATACTGCCTATACACTTTGATTATACACTCACTCACTATACATATGGAAACACTTTAACTCTTTCATGCTGTTGGTTATTAAGCAGAAACAAAACTTCACAAACTTCATTTGTTAGGCTACAGTAAATGTTACTACTGATGTTACTCCCACCATATAATGATGGTATTTATAACAAAGCCCAGACAGATGTGTCATGACAGTTAACACTAGAATCACTGGACATGTAATAATTACTTCCTAAGAGGACCATAAAGAATGTGTATGATATAAAATGTGGCTGAACCATTCCAGGTCTTCTGCAGCTGGTACCACTACACCACTAGGATTAGGGAGGACGAGGAGGGATGGTGATGATGGGGAGTAATGGTCTGGACATGGCACACAATTTAAATGTTGTCTACAATTTGGAGCCCATAACAGACATTACTGTAATAAATTAGCACAAGTGCTCTGAAACAACATCTACACATAATTCAAACTTAAAGCTCATAAAGTGGCTGTGGTTTCGTTTAGTCGTTCCCATGGCAATGGGTCGTGTTCCGGCAACATCAGTGTCCTTTGGCGCCCAGTCCAGAACTGCTGCAGGTCGGGTAGACCGCATTCATCCGTGCACACATTTTGCAACTCCACTGGCAAGGATCTGGGGTCGACCGGAAGGTTGATCACAATCATACGTGTCCCTCGTTCGTTGCCTACGGGTTCTTGTGTATCGGTATATTCCGATTCCGATTTAGAATCATGACAGGAAGAGACTGCACATACCCGAGACAGGTCGTCTTTTAGCGTGCCATTGGCGGTGAGTAGGATGGCTGGAGACCAGGCGCTGCTGAGGTACACACACACCTGAGCGATGATAAAGAGGGTAGTGGGAGGTTGAAAGTTGGCCCGTGGGTTGTGCCGAACCCATGCCCAGATGGCCCAGTGAGGCAACTCCAGAAGCGTGTGCGCCATCGTGAGGCTCAGTAGCATCAGCGCACGCCTCCGGACTTGGTGTCGAGCAGGGCTCGAGGCCGTGTATGGCTTTGGGTAAAAGATGGTTCTCGTGTAGCTGACGAAGGCAATTAAAATAGGAATAGTATAGGCAGAAACCGGAAAGATTTTACTAAACAGCGAGATGAAACCGAGATATTTGCGGGGGATCTCGCATACGCATAAACCGAGATTCTCACGAGCCTGCATCTTGGAAAACATAAGTTCCGGTATTGGGAAAACAAGCGCCACAATCCAACAGAACACTGTCGTGCAAAGAGCTCTTCTTGTCTGATACTTGGCGCCCTGTGTTTGACATGGTGGAGGCTGGTCACGAGCAATGCTAATGCCCGCAAGGATAAAGTTTTTAGCTGCAAGGCAACCGTGCTGGAACCATTCCGATGTCCTACAAGCAATATCCCCTAACATCCATGTGCGTGTGTGGTAGGTGATGGCGCGCACTGGCACACTCACAGCCAAAATCAACAAGTCAGTTACACATAGGCTGGCCAGAAGTGCCCTCGCCTCCGAAATAGTACCAGTCCGAAATCCATAAAGTATAACGATTAGAAGAACAAGATTACCGGGGACACCGATTCCAGAGATTACTGAAAGGACCGTGGGTAAAATGACAGTAGTGTCCTTGCGCTGAAGAAGCTGGATTCCTCCCGCAAAGTAAACAGAGCTGTTACCTGTCCATTCAAAAGCCATTGTTCGCTTGGTTGAATCAAAAAGGGAAACGCCAAAAACCTCTACATTCACGTGTGTTTTAGAAGTAGTGAGGGAACAACTTCACTTGCAGTTAAACAATCAGTGTTAACTTCAACGTAGGAGAGCTCTCTTTTGTCAGTCGTCGATGATGGAAAGACCAAATCCTGAGGGAGCGCTGTCCACCGTGTGCATGGTGCTGAAGGTGTAGGTTCGAATCCCAAACGACTTCCTCTGTAGTATTAGCTGGAGATCAAACCCTCATGTAGTTGTCTGTCTATCCCACTCTCCACTATCCTTCTAGAACATCTCTTTATCCCATCCTCTCTCTCGTCCTCACAACGCTTCCATCATCCTTGCCTCTCTTTGCTTGAGTGTGTGTGTGTGTGTGTGTGTGGGTGAGCGTGCCTGTGTGTGACTGTGTGTTTGTGAGTGTGTGAGGGATGGTATTTGTGTGTGCCTGCCTTCACTCTTAACTCTAAAAATCTCTGAGCACTTGTGCGTTCATTCTATGTGGAAGTCTAAAAATCGGCACAGAGAGTACTAACCAGTGCTGAGAGACAGTTGGCTGTTTTTCTGCTGCTTGAACTCTGCCCTGCCTGAGGCACTAAGTGGCCCTTCCTTCCCAAGGAGCAGCGAGTCCTTAGATTCACAGCGCTCATCTACGCGGAACAAAACACATCAGTCACTCCCGCTGTAATTGGTCCGTAGGCTGGCAATTCCTTACAAAAAAAACAATAGAGAGAAAGCCTCAGCCGTGCAAATACTCACACAGTAATATTACTCCATCACATCTGTGGCTGCATCTGCAAGCATTCAACGGAATACTTGTATGCTGTAAAAATGGAAGAAGCCGAAGTAATACACGACTAGCCTTCATTGTTGGCTGTGGCTGCTTGCCGTACATCCCTGCATTACACAGCGGTGATCTTTTCCTTAAGCAGTATATATGCAAGCATTGTGTGAGCAGTGACCCCGTTGGCCTAGTTTAAATAATCTCAGTGTGCGTGTAGTAATATGGCATGGCCTAGTTTGAATGGTGTCTCCAGCCTGTGCCCCAGTCTTGTTACAAAGCCATTCATATCGTGCTCATCCACTCACAGTGAGATCAGCACTTAAGTCGAAACACACACACACACACACACACACACACACACACACACACACACACACACACACACACACACACACAATTTCTCTTAAGTCTCCATCTTTACCCCCACCCCACCCCACCCCTCCACCCCCTCCCTTTCTGTGTGTCTGTGACACTAGGCTCCTCCATTTGTCTGTGAGGGCCTAAGGCAGTGGCAAAAGGGGCCTCTGACAGGGTGCAGAGCACTAATGCTTGCCCAGGAACACTTCCAGGCCGCTGCCAAATAACACACAAGTAATACCACACGACCGTTACTTAAGGGTTCTGCTTGCAAGTACATGAGCTAATTTGCCAGCGTACAGTTCACACATCTTTTCGGGGGAGCTAGAGTGTGTGTATGTGTGTGTGTGTGCAGGGGCCTCTGTAGACTGCTGAAGATATATCATATCAATTCTGAGACACAAAAAAACACATCAAAATGGTAATAAATCTAGTTATTACTGGTATAATGGGGAAATAAACTGCAACTATCACAGTGTCTATGAAATATTGAGCAGACTTTGCTTCACATTATCACATAATTCAAAACACATAGATCACACAGCAGAATGTAACATGCGAACAGCTGTCCTCTCTGGCAGGACAGACAGCTAAAGAGCTCAAGGAACAATGTCACATCTGAGGCCAGCCCTAATCCTTTTTTAGAGCCATGAGCTGAAAACAACAACACCGGACATGACTGTGTGATACATGCATTCAGGATATTGCTACTGGGACCAGGATGTCAGTTCAGCAAGCTTTTATTTTAATGTATTAATACCAGGTCTCTGTGTGGAGTGGACACATCTTCCTTCTCTGTGTCCAAAAATGAGGCTAATGTATGGTAGGGGACGTATCAGACATTAAACTTATAAGAAAAGATACTACACTTGATCTTACCTAAAAGGCCAAGAAGCGATGCAGTGATATTTTGTTGGAATATCTCCTTTAAAAAGTGCCATGACAAGCTCTGTGGTTCTTCTTTTTGCTTTTCTGCTGTTGCTTGGGGCTGTAAAGGCCATTTCCCCACCATGAGAGTCATAAAAAAAACCTGAATAGATAACAAGTTCACAAAAATATCAATATGAACTCATAGACACAGTTTTACAGTAGGCAGGAAGTTGGATGTGGGTGTTAAGTGTAGGGACATTCAAGTCAAGTGGCTGGCAGCATGCGTCATTTAACACAGGAAATAGAAAACATTCATTTGTAAGCTATTTGTGGTCTCTGACACAGGTGATGTTGACACTCATAACAAGCTCGTCTGTATAAATGTCTCTGTCACAGATAATTCCAATGACATTATTTTTGGTCAAATGTTTGTCTGTGCCAGACACAAACTTCCCATGCAGATCCAGTGCTAGAGAAAAAGAATTTACAGGTACTGTGTACTGTGTACAGGTAGTCTATATAGCTGTTATAAACAAATTATTGTCACCAAGTAATGTGTAATTAACAGGTAATCAAGCCTGTTAATTTCATAACATGAATGGCAATGAAGGTTGTGAACATTGTTGTATCTGGAATGCAGTATTTGAAAACAATAAACACACTGGCTTGTGTGCACAATAACGTGTTCATAACATACAGTCTATAATAATATAATTCACAGTATAAATACACTTGTATTTTGTATTGTGTGTACTACCATGAACATAACAATATACAACCACACAACAGTAGTTTGAATTCCTAAATTGCCTCACAGATGTGACATCAGCAGTTCACAATTTACTCTGTAACAATGTAATTAGTAAAGGTAAAAAGTGAAAGTGAAAGAGTTTCGCTTTGATTATTGTAAGTAAAGATAAAAAATGATAAAAACAGATACACGTGAGGGAGAGAAAGAGAGATATGATTGGCGGGGTGGGCATGTGAGAGTAAGAACAAGACATAGGGAGGAAGGGAGAGAGATACAGAGAGGAGGAAGAAAATGACCTGGGCCTCTGGTCATATCACACAGCAAAGGTCATATATCGAAAGTGACAGATCTGTGCTGTGACTGGTGGAAAGGCACTTAGACCTTTATTAGTATTTCAGTTCGTGTCAGTGGAAGACGTTTTCTCTATAAATTGCTGACTTAACTAACACAACATGACAGCATATTTAACAGGTTCATTTTTGGTCATAAATCTGTTTTTAGATGACAACTGGTGCTACATTTTCCCCTAATTAAATAACAGTCCAATCTTTAATCCCACTTACATTTTCCATGGCATCTATTTTTCAAAATTATTATATAGCAAAATTGAGGGGTAAAGTCTATTCTGTTATAACTTTGTCATTATCGCATCTTTTTCTCATCTTGTGTGGACGTGTGTATTGCGTGAGGGAAAACATTACTATTTCCGAAAGAGGGCGACAGAATCTGCATCATGAGAAGTAAGGGTTACGGAAAGAAGCAAATTCTTTGTGTAACACTCCCTTCCTCCGTCTCTCTCTCTCTCTCTCTCTCTCTCTCTCTCTCTCTCTCTCTGTCTGTCTGTCTGTCTGTCTGTCTGTCTCGGCTATATTCATAATTTTGGTGCATAACTAAGACTGCATTTAGGTACCTCCTCCGTCAAGTTTATACAAGTAGCCTAACAAACCTACAATGTTATTAAAATGTGTTCTTAAATGAACGAGCGTATTTTAACTGTCTATTATATTTAATCTAATAGCCTACATTTGCAGGGAGGGATACATTTGTTATGAGAGGTGAAAAAAAAAACGTTTCTTTAATGGGTCTTGACTTACTAAAGCCAGGACCTCCCTGCTGAGTGAGAAACATTTCAAACTTGCACAGCCAAAATGGAAACACAGAAATGAGAGGTAGGGTGGGTGGGGGGTGGGATAAGAAAGGTCATTTTTATTTAATCTAGATGCATTTGACTATTTTTCTGCCGTTGTGCATAACACACTGTGCGCGTTAATCTTGCCCTTTATCTGTACTGGGAAGAATTGAAAAGGGTTTATCCCGCGCTCTGGCCGCGGGGCGATGCGCACGGGCCCTGGTGTTCCACTCGCTGGCCCCTGTGCGCAAGCTGAAGCCATTTCAGTCCCGTGTGACCAACCGGTGTAACCCGTCACAAAGGGAAATGAGAAAGAGGGAGAGAGGGAGAGGAAAAAAGTAAGGGGGAATGTAGTAAAATGAAGAGTTCAATTGGGGAACGATGGAAATAAATAGGAGCCGTCGTTGATAAGACACACGCAATTTCCTCATCTATTTAACATTCATTGAATTGAATAATCCGCCCTTATTATCGTAAATAGTCTGCATATTTACCTTGAATATGCTAATTTATGTTTGCTTCAAGCGGTTGGGGACTTAATTTTTCATCAGTATATGCATATCTCTCACCAGACCTCATATATACATATAGGCTAAGCTAAGCTATAAGATAGAGAGAGAGACAAAATAGACAGAGAAGGAGAGAAAGAAAAAAAATACGGTATCCTTTGTCTTTGGCTGCATATTGTTTCTTTCTCCCTGCCTTGGCCCTTCTCGCCTCAGGCTACGTCAGTTACATTTCAATCAGTAGATTCATTGGAAAGTCATTACCGGAAACTAGGCCCTCATAATTGGCTGTCACTTTGCATAGGAGCAGCTCCCGGCCTCTGGGCCAAACGGCAGCTTGTTATCTTTCACTTTAAAGAAGAAAATAAAATGGACAATTTATCATTTATCTTTTAGGGGGATGCATTAACAAGTTAAATGTCATTCCCCTGCGTCCCGCCCTGTTAATCCGTCCCTGTTGCGTTTAGCCTCCGAGCCTTCCCTAACATTCTCATATTTTATAAAGAACACACTTTGGTTGCGCGCAGGGGTGACTCCGCGCTACTCTTCACCGTGTCTGGCCTATGTTCACCCCAAGTACAATTGTAGAGTTTCTAACACGTCGGCAAAAAGACACCCTTTGCCACGTTCGTATGTCTCTCCAAACTTGGCTCTATCACAAACCTTATAAAATGTGCACAGGTGCAGGCTGTGGACCTATGGTTTAACAAGCATTCCAGGTGGCTCTGGATAGTGTTTTTGTATACTGTCAGTTTTGTGTCTTTAGAGCACGTCTCGGGGCTTAATATGCAGCGCGCCCCGTTATTTGTCCAACAGTGTCGTTAATGGTCGGTAAATATCACAGAATGGGAGGGTGAATGCTGCATGAAGGCATGGATGAAATCAAACAAACCGCTTCAATCACCACGGCATCCATTCCCATTCGTTTAACGGATTACCTGCGTGTTGAGCAAAAGGACATGACTCAAACGACACGTCTGGCATTCAAAAACCACTCCCACGGTCACCGACCTGTTTATACACGAATCAATCAGCATCAGAAAAAGGGAAACCCTGCAGTTCGCGAGCATCGCAGATTAGTGAGGGCTCGGGATGGTCTGGGGGTCACGCGTGTTGACAAATAACCTTCTAAAAATCCCATCGATGAATGCGCACAGCGCTTCGCCTTTGGCTTTGATATTGGGCGGCTGTCCGCGAAACAGGTTGACCTCTAAATAACCAGAGTGCATCAGATATCCGGACGAGTCCGTTCAATGAGTTCAATTACACAGAGGCGGCAATGCAGTTTATTATTGTGGAATAAAAAGAACGTTTGTGATAAACTACACTGCTAAACGGCAGGTACATTATGGCAAAGAACTCTAATTGATCTTCACAGCCAGTGGGCTTTCAGAAGGCAGCAATATGTCACCGGAAATAAGATTCATTATGACCTAAATTTCGTGTTGTTTTTCATTAGCCTAACGCGTTTTATAAATTACATTTTTGGTCGAAATGTGTGAACTGACAGGGCTCAACAAAGAAGTGTGGGGGGTTAAGAAAAGTTCCTGTTCCAGAAGAGGACAAGAGAAGGAAATTGCAAATAAGCTCCGGCTCGTCTAAAACTTTATTTATTTATTTAGCTATTTAGTGTTCTAATCTAATTAAACGGACCTCGGGGCACAAGCTAAGTGAATGATGTGAAAATTCAATCACGGGGCTTTATGATTGCAGACTACCTCGCGTCAGCGGAGCAGCACTGACACGGGGGGAGAAAGTTATTTTCTAGTTAATGGCGTTATTATCGTGAGTAGGCGACAAAGTCAATGTGAAATGGCAATCTAAAGAGTTGTTTCTATAGTATACCTTTCCTCTAGCGACGTGACGACATTGACGCGGAAATTGCCTTTGCAGTGGTAATTGTTCTTCACTAACACGGCGCGGACTTAATTAGCAACATGTTTTTTTGTTTTGTCGTTTCAAAGGGAAGACTCTAAAGAGTCAATTAGTGGCCTACACAAATTTTACTGAGGAAAATTATATTCCGTGCAATTTATGGCTAAAGTGGCCTGTACTGGATGGAAAGAGGTGTTTTGTTTCTGTTTTATAGCCATCATTTAAAGTGAGAGAGACAGAGAGAAAAAAAAAACGATTTAAAGAAAGAGACTGAGATTTGCTTCATAAATACACATTCACATGGATGATCATGTCCAGGAAACGTCATATGGTCAAATGTCACAAAGATTAGCCTACACTGAAGTCTCAACTGTGGCGGGATGTGCAAGGTGGTCTTTTGCCACTGTGTCTTACTAGAGGTCAATCGCCATGGTCACCTCATGGTCAAGGGGCCAGACTGTGCACAAAAGCTCTTGACCCTGATGCTTGCTGTCTCTGTGTCTGAGCACTGAAGGACTGTCACCTCCAGGTGCCCTTGGGTCTGTTGATTTGACGATTTGAGCCATCTGGGCCTTTTGGTTTCATCGGTTCCAGGCCATTACAGCCAACCAATTCTCTCTCTCTCTCTCTCTCTCTCTCTCTCTCTCTCTCTCTCTCTCGCTCTCTTTCTGTCTGTGACACACACACACACACACACACACACACACACACACACACACACACACACACACACACACACGCATACACACAGATACACACACGCGACTTCCACCACGCCCACATAGGCAAACACAATCACACTGAAAATTAATACATTGTCCACTATGTTTCATTCAGTACCTGCTCTCTCTCTCTCTCTTTATCCGAGAACATAAACACAAAAGACATGAATACTCTCGCAGGTTGAGCTGAGATGGATTCAGTTCATTTCCACTTTATTTGCCGAGCTGCTTGCACAGGAGACAGCATCACAAAGCACCTCTTTTACAGAGCTTAAGCCATGTGCTTGTCTGTGCAAACACTGCGTCGGGGAAGTGTTGAAATTACCATGGTCAAATAATGGGACTTTTATTATGAATGTCACCCGAAGGGGGCACCCATCTGCCACAATTCCTTGGTCGTCCACATGCTTAAGAGCTCCTCTGTGCCATCAACTTTTCATTTGTAGAGACTTCCCTAATGCACAATTATCATACTCCTGAACCTGCAGTGCAGTGCTGCTAAAGTTGATAATATATAGTATAAAACACGCAGATTACGTGTGCAAATAGCCTTGTGAGCATGTAGATACACACAGTCATACACACACACACACGCTCTCTCCCTCTCTCTCTGCCTGCCCTCTCTTACACACGCAACTCTCTTCTCTCTCTTTATCTCTCTCTCTTTCTCTCTTTTCTTCCACTCTATCTCTCTCTCTTTCACACACACAGACAACTCTGTCCTTCTCTATCTCTCTCTCTCTCTTTTACACACACACACACACACACACACACACACACACACACACACACACACACACACACACACACACACACACATACACACAAACACAAACACACAGACAAATACTTGTAAACTCACAGATGGGGAAGTGAATGTGTGTCAACACCAATGGGCAGAGACTCAGAGTCATGACCTCTGACCTTTCGGTTGAGCCAATCAGAACAAACTTCTGTCTCCTCCAGCCACTCAGCAAACATTCTCATAACCTCCAAAGAAGCCCTGAATAATCATCACACAGAAGCACACATGGACATATTAACACACACACACACACACACACACACACACACACACACACACACACACACACACACAGAATTTTGCCCAAGGGCACTAAGGGCTTTTCTTATCCACCTGTGGGGGGTCAATCAAAGGGGCTTTACAAACCAACATGATGAACACACAGAATGGCTCTCCAGTGAAAGAGCCACGCAGACCCAAAACCAGCAAAAACCCTAAACACACATGGAATTAAAGGAGCTTACGCTGTTCTCAGCTCCCCCAAGGGAGATCAGACACTGGGGGGTCGCCCCCCGCCCCCCTCCCCCAAATTTAGTCCCAGGATTCATAGGCCTCGGTGGGGGACAAGGTCAATTTAACAAGCTTAGGGCACGCATGTCCCTCTCTATTGCCTCTACCTCTCGGCTCCCTGTCTCTCCCTCTATTCTTCTCTCTGTTCTTTTTCTTCTTCTCTCATCACTCCTCTCTTTTTTTACACCCCACCCCCCTTTCACCCCATCCAACAGTAATTGGTTGCTATCAAAGCCAATTGGCGTCAAAACAAATCTCCTTAGTGATGGCCAGGGTTTGTTGCCGGGGAATTGAGGGGGGTGTCTCCTGGGAGCGTGCTGGGTTCAGAGGTGAAGTCTGCGGTTGTGGAGATGCTGTGTGTGTGTGTGTGTGTGTGTGTGTGTGTGTGTGTGTGTGTGTGTGTGTGTGTGTGTGTGTGTGTATGGGCATATATGTGTTGGCATGTGTGTGTGTGTGTGTGTGTTTGTGCATTGCTGTGTGCTAGGGAGAATATGTGTGTCTGTGAGCAAGAGAGCAAGAGTGGGGAGGTAAAAGAGTGTGAGACTGACAGACACCAGAGTTAGGGGAACGGCAGCAGGTGGCGACAATCAAAATGGAATAGCAGCTCAGTACATCTGAAGGTAATGAGGTTACTGAACATGATAACTCATGTGCCCACTGGAGAGCAATCAGTACCCTCAACAACAAGCCTTTCTTTCCCCACACGCGTTAGACAGACCCACAAGAACAAGCCTCTCTCTCCCCACACCAGTTAGAAAAATCTATAAGAACAAGCCTCTCTCTCCCCACACCAGTTTAGACAAACCCAGAAGAACAAACCTCTCTCTCCCCACACCAGTTAAAAAGCTATAAGAACAAGCCGTTCTCTCCTCCCCAGTTAGATAGACCCACAACAACAAGCCTCTCTCTCTCTCCACACCAGTTATACAAACTCACAAGAACAAGCCTTTCTCTCCCCACACCAGGGAGATAAACCCACAAAAACAGTCTCTCTTTCCACCACAGACACATTCACAAAAGCAAGCCTCTCTCTCTCTCCACACCAGAGAAGCAGACCCAGTAGAGCAGTCTCTCTGTCCACACCAGAGAGACACTACTACAGAAAACACCAAGGACCACACAACCAAATTGTATCTAGAATGGATTTTGCCTCATTTTTATAAAGCTTTGCTCTCAATCAAGTCAATATATTTTAAAATGCTGTATTTAATAACCTTGATCCACAATGTAGATAATGAATAAAGGATGGTAGGAAACTCTCTAGTTTAGCTAGATAACTGTCACTGTAGTGGGTGGCCTCATAAAAGAAATTGAATTTTACTTATTTCTGAGTAACCTTTAAAGAGTTACATGATTGATTTTATTTTACCTTGTTGGAACATTCTGAGCCATCAGGGCTGCTGACCTGGTGAACACAAACAGAGCACAGGCACTCTCCTTGTTGGAGGAATACATGTGGAGAAAAAAATGGACTATGAGGCTTTGTTGAGAGAAACCTTTTTTTTTTTAAAGTGGGTATCGTAGGAGCAACTATAGGGCCTGCTAGACTAGTTACCCTTGACGAGCTATATGATTGATTGGGTTTTTCACCTGTTGGAAACAGGTGTTAGTGATAATGATTCGATCTTTGAAGCACAAATAACATACCTTCTAAAACCTAAATCTGAACCTAAAAAATCAACACTCCTACCATGGATCACAGAAAAAGCTCTCTGGTGTAAGGAATACACGTGGAGAAGAAGATGGACCATGAGGCTTTGATGAAAACAAAAAAAAGCCTTTCTCTTTAGCGTGGGTGTCGGAGGGGCCTCTCTGATATATATGTCAGTGGTTTTGTTCGCAGCCCCCTTGAGCACTGGTGGACTCGCCGGCTCTTTTATCGCATGATTGACAGGTGACGAGGTCAGACCACAACTCTTTCCCACAAATGGCTTCCGTGCGCCGTTTAGCGGATAATTAAAATCTAAACCCGACTTAAACCAGGCAGCGGGGGGAGCGGGGGTCCCTGGGCTGGTAAGCTGACACCAGCGCATGAAGCCCAGGCGCATGAAGTGGCAAACGGACCGGGGTTGTGGAGGGGTGTGTGTGTGTGTGTGTGTGTGTGTGTGTGTGTGTGTGTGTGTGAGGGGGTGGGGGGTGACCAGCTGCACTGCGCATTTGTGCACCACGGAGGCGCCTAGTGATCGCGGCGTGGTCTGCTCAGTGTGGAAATTAATCTCGTGCTCTGTTTAGACAAGACACACACACACACACAAACACACACACACACACATGGGCAGACATTGCAACACAAACACACACACACACACACACACATGGGCAGACAGTGCAACTCACACACACACGCACGCATGCAAATGCACACACTTAAATGTGCGCGCACACACACACACACACACACACACGTAGACATGGGCAGACACTGCAACTCACACACACCCACACGCACGCACGGGCAGACACTGCAACACACACACACACACTGAATCTGAACCTCAACCAAGTCAAAATATTTGGGTTCTGGTTAAATCCTAGTTAAACCACTAACACCAAAAAAGTGCTTTCAACACACACACACTTGAACCACTACTTCCCCTTACAACCACACAAAATAAAAGCGAGAGTCTGAGAGAGAGAGGGAGAAAGAGAGAAAGAGAGAGACAGAGAGAGAGAGAGAGAGGGAGATGACAGACTGGACATAAATAACAGCTGTATGTACATGAGTGTGTTTCACGGTGCAGAGAGAGTGTGTGTATTACAACTGACTGTGTGCACAAGTGTCTGTATGTGTGTGTGTGTGTGTGTGTGTGTTTGTGTGTGTGCCTTTGTGAGGAATTTCATTACGTTGTGCTTGTCAAGCACTGATCCCTGATTAGGGATCTAATAACCCAGTTTAGACTCTAAGTGGTCTATTTGCACTGTGGTGCTTGCAATGGAATTTGGTGTGTGTGTCTGCGTGTGTGTATGTGTGTGTGTGTGTGTGTGTGTGTGTGTGTGTCTTTTGGATTTGATGTTTCATTTGTGAATGTCTGACATGAGTGTACTGTACGCTTCTTTCAAGTGCTCACATACTCACACAGAGTTTAAATGTAATTATGCACACCAATGACAAATGTGCATTTGTGAACAAAGTGTATTATAACTGGACATGCACATAATATCATAATATATGCATGTTACTGTGTGTGTGTGTGTGTGTGTGGAGGGGGGGTTACCGTGTGTGTGTGTGTATGTGTGTGTGTGTGGATAAAACTCGAAAAAGCAACAGAGAGTCCCTTTACCATTTGCACTTAGGTGATTTAAATGCATACTCCATTCATCCACACACAAATGTTGATAAGACAGATTTCTCTGCTGGCTATATTATCCAGTGGGTTTTGCTGGCCTTGGCCACTAAAGCAAGAATTCACTAAAGAGCAGTGATGGACAGCACAAACCTAAGAATAGCCGGTGATAATTAGGTCTAGATTATGAGGCTCAAATTCATTCTCTCTCTCTCTCTCTCTCTCTCTCTCTCTCTCTCTCTCTCTCTCTCTCTCACCCCCCCACCCCACACACACACACACTTCCCTCTCTATCTAAATTCTTTGTTCTCTGTGTCTGGTCATTTGAAAGTCACTGCTCTCCTGACTAAGTATGTCTTCCTTATATGGTGTGGATTCTTAGATCTCATAGAGCTTGGTGATAACTCTGGGATGATGGGCAGCAGTGATCCTGTTCAAACAGCAGGGGGCGCTCACATCAACCTTTCTGAACAGGGACCTAGCCTGAACCTAAATAAGTTGGACAGGGATGTGTAGGTTTTGTCTGCGCATGGGTGGCGGGTGGTAAGGTTAAGGGCTTTGTTATTCCTCATTAAAACCCCTACTTTTATAGAGAGACATTTGGCATTTGCCATCACTTACATCCACTTTCAATCGGTGTTCTTTTAAAAGTGTTACACTAATGTTTTCATACCATGAAGCATAAGGATGTCTGTGAGAAAAAAAAGCAAAGTCAGCAGATGGAGAATATGTATTGGGGATGGACGCAGAGACTGACAGCTAGACCGTGAGAAAAGGGAGAGCAGTCCCCTTGGCCTGGTTTTGCATGAGAGAACTTGTAGGTGTCAGCACTACAGTAATAGCTCTATCCAGCTGTATTACTGAGGTGGGGGAGGGTGTCTATGTGTGTGTGTGTGTGTGCGTATGTGTGCGTGCGTGTGTGTATGTTTATGGAGGGCTTTGTTGGAGACACAATCCTCCTGCTCGCTCTCTCCCGTGCACACACAATCTTTAATCTTCCCAGGGAGAGCAGATCATAAGATGCTATAGGCCTCATAAAACTGGCGATCGAGACTCATCGATGATGATGAGTGTGTAAAACCCAGATTGATGTGCTTAGGTTTGCTTATTAGTGACAATGCTGTATGTTCAACAATAGGTGCTTCCAGATACCTTCAGTGAGATGAGGATACTGTTTGTCCATCGTCCATGGCCATCAACACCAGCATGAGAAACAGGTTCAGAGTCTAATGGGGAAAAACATCTTTTAAAAAGTCCAACATGTCCAACATGTCCAAGGGAAACCACCGTAAGACCTTTTACTCCTTTATTTCTGTTAATATACACTGTAAAAAATAATGGCTCTTCAGAGTGATGCCATAGAAGAACCTTTTTCAGTGCTGCGTTCAAAGAAGCGTTGAGGCAGCAGTTCTTTAAAAAACCATTTGAGGCTGATATGACATAACATAGCCCATTATGACCTAAGGCTCTGAGGTACAATTTCCAATGTGAAGAGAGTGAAGGTCCTTCTATGGCATTGATGAACCAGTACTTGCCCCATTATTTTTAAAGTGTAGTATTCTCACACATACACACAAAATGTACATAGTCTGCAGTCTGTCCTAACAATGCTGCTGTTTAGACAAAGTATAGAGAGATTTACGATGTCACTGTGACATTTATTTTGTATCTCAGTGGATCTGCTGTGAGACTCACATTTTTAATATCTAGCTGAGGATCCTTTGCGCAGCAAAAAGACCAGTGTTGACTCCCACAGAGTTGATTTCAACAATTTATGAGATTCATAAAGCTCCACACCTTCCAGAATTTTATTACCACTTTCAAACTGGGAAATAACCTTGACTCTGTTAACACTCTGACATGTTACAATTACACTTTAGGAGCTAACTCCTAAATGTTTAACCCTAAAATTGTAACACTTTCATTTTCATAGGCACACTCAATCCCCTCTCTCTATATATCATGACACGGCAGACTGGCCTTTGAGTACATTTGATGGGCAGAGCAGAATTGTCTATGCCAGAGAACATCCTATTTTTTTTAACTTTACCACAGCTGTTATGAATGTGGACCAATATGCGATGTCTGAACCTCAAACATCAAGGCAGGACATGACAGCTGTTTTAATTCAAGGCCAATGCAAGGCATCTAACCAACATACACAGTCTTTCTCTTCCCAGAAACTCTTTGGCCACCCTTCTTGCAGCTGAGGATCTTTCTTATACTGATGGGAATAGAATCTATATCAACTGCCAAGATGCCTTTTTTCAAATCTCAAAAAAGCCTCTGAGCTGTGTGTGTTTGTTTGTGAGTTTGTGTGTGCCTGTGTGTGTGTGTGTGTGTGTGTGTGTGTGTGTGTGTGTGTGTGTGTGTGTGTGTGTGTGTGTGCGTGTGTGTGTGTGTGTGTGTGTGTCTGTGTGTCTGTGTCTGTGTTTGTGTGTGTGTGGTAATCCCTCCAATCCTCTGGGGGAGCACTAAAGCAGCTGCTGTAGACCATGAACAGTGGCATCTGCACAGCCTGCGATCCCCACTGTTTGGTAACAACTCTCTGTATGCTTACAGTGAAAACAACTAACAATTATCAAGTGATAATCAACCCTCCAGGTCTCTGTACTAAAATCACCTGAAAATGATGAAGGCAGGCTGTTTAACAAGCATATAGCTCTATGTGTGTGTGTTGCCTTGTAAACATGCATGTTGCTAATGTTTGTGGAATAGCATGTTTGGAATATTCTGGAACTTTGCTCTGGAACCTTGGAACTTATTTTTTCTAAAAGAGATGCAGAGTACCTACAAATTACGAAGTGTAAGAAACACTAATGTTGCATAGACATAGTGCAACATATCACACAATCAAGCAGATGTTAAATTCCTCCATTTATAAAACAAACAAACAAAGACAAAAATTCCCCTTGAACAAATGCATGTAAGGTTGTACACATCCAAAGAATGCAACAATTATGGTCCATTATACTGGCAATACATCATATTTAGTGTCAAGCATCTCTTCTGCATTGAAGTCATTAGTTCTCCATAGCTGTGCAGTGCACTGTGGTTCCTGACATGCATCGTTTGCGGAGTAAAAAAAATCTGTCCGAGTTGGGTTTGTTTTGAATGCAGTCAGCTGTGCACATCTCCTTTCCATATCTCATGTTTTGAATGAACGCTTCTCTTAGCTTTTTGCCAACAAGTCCTCCCATGGTGGGTTCAGAGCTTACCTGCAATACAAGCTTGTCTGGGCTGCAGCCAGGCCATGAAAAGATGTCTGGAGTACCTCTTTCAGATTTTTAGCTCATTCCTGTGTGACATTTCATCTTTGCTGTGTGATGTCTGTGTTTACAGACTTGTTGCGGGATGATTACGATCTTGATTGATCTCGATTGTGTGTTTCAATCATTCTGTGTGCAGCATGAGATGATGGGCTGAGAAACTCAGGGCCAACAATCAGCTCAGGGCATCTGATGTGCATGGCTGGAAAAGATATTCATGTTATGCAGTTTGCCCTACTCTGAAGATTAATGAATTCTTCAAAGTCCCCTTATTTTATTTTTTTTTACAGTAGATCACAACACCTGTGATCTTTGTGGATGTGCAAAGACCTTATACCTGAAGACCCTCCATCATCTCTCTAAGGGTGGGTATATATAGGTGGGTGTGCTTTCGTGGGCAAGTGGTGACCTGACGGTTTAGGTATCAGACCTGTGTCCAGAGGGTCATAGGTCAAATCCACCCAGACATGCCACTCAGGTACCCTGAGCATGGTACTGTGCCCACACACTGCTGCCCAGCCGCTGTTGTCATGGCTGCTCACATGCAATTTAATTTTGTTGTGTGCACTGTGTGCTGTGAAATCACAATGACGAACAGGAATTGCTTTTTATACCTGTTAAAATGCAAAGGGCACAAAGGGCAAATGTGATCGTTTTGAACTCTGTTTTGTAAACGCATTGGGTGCCCCAGAATGCTGGTTTAACATCTTAACATCAGTATAGAACAGAACACTGACTTACTACAGGGAGTGGTGTAAATAGTTGGTATGCGACATGCAGGTGTGTCTTCTCCATTAGTCTGGTTTTTGTTTTCAGGGAAAGTCAAAATAGTGGCATCCCTCTGTTGTTCAGCAACACAACCCTGCCCCCTCTTAGACATTTAGATGGGACTGATAACGCACTCGCCAAAAAATGCCTCCATGGATGATACTGTTACTTTAGCAGGGTTGTGTCATTTGGCTCAATGCCCCAAGGTTTCTCCATGTCTACCGCGCTATGGATGTTTGCCTGCAGTAAACATTAGTTAAAGACCATATTCCTTTCCAACATTTTGAATTTAGTGCATCACAGCCCATATTCGACTGGGTAGTTATTCAGCTAAGTGAAAGTGTTTTTATTGACACAATATGAATACAGTGAGATGTAATTTGGAGTAAGCCAACAGATGCACAGAGTAGTGTAACACAGTAGGAAAAAAGCAGTTAAATAGAATAAAGACTATGAAATGTTTGTCAATATATGCAACCAAATATAAATCAGATATACAAACCTACCTAATAAGTGATTCCAGTTGAATCAAAGAGCAGATCTGCAGACCTACATCTTCCTTTCTGAAGAGATACAAATCTGTATTTGATATTACTGACATGACTATGTACACATAAGAAATACAGACAAGTGGTCAATGGTTATTGAAAATAGAGGATTATTGCTGCTATGTAAAAACATCTTAACATCAGAAATGGTGAGGGCTACAGAAACAATGTGAAAAGAAGCACTGAATCTGTGTTCAAGTGTAAACCTTTTGTGAAATACCATGCAGTGTATGTTCAAAACAGGCAGAAACAGGCACGGCACATCAGCCCTGGGGGGGGGGCCTGCAGGGGGTTAGAGGCTCTAAGAAAAGGCTGAAGTGTCATTGTCATAAATGCCAACAAGTGTTTGAATTTCTGTCAGTCCTTCATCATGCCTCTCATGTTAGACAGCTCAGCCAGCCACCCCCCCAATACATCACATGTCCTCCCTTTTGTCAGAAAACCACCAGCAGTGTCAAGGAGGAATCCTCTCCATGGTGAGATGCTGCCTAGACAAACACAATATAGAACTAAACACAGTCTAAGTGTATTTATCCTAAGATTAACAATTTCAAACACTGAATGAAATGACGTAAAATAGATGTGTGGGCTAATTCAAATAATCATAATACACAGATGCTAAGGAACATTCTGTAGGTGTGCCATCCTCTTTGTTAAATTGTTTTGTCATCAGCACTGATGACGTTCTTTGCTTTCACACAATGAACAACAGCAATAAAGGATAATGGATTCATAGGTGTAACAATTCATGTCGTGCGTGAAAACAAATAGGGAGGGACAGATAACTGGTTTAGGAACCTCCATTAAGCCAGTGGTTTAACAGGGTAAAACTACAACTTGATATACTGATGGAGCCACCTGTAAAATCAGTAGGCTACCTATATTTGACTGCCAGACAGGCTAAACCTTAGTTTGGCAACTCACATGTTAATTCACAAACAACACAAGAGGGTCAAGTGTCCTTGAGAAGGATGAGAAAGGGCCAATGGGATGGACACACACTAAAAAGTAAAAAAACAGACTAGACATCAAATACTTTATAGTCAACAAAGTAAACATAGGCTACAACAAGGACAATATTTCCGGATAGCGAAAAGTTTCAGTTTCCGAGTAGAGTTCAGCACATCTGCATCACTGCTATGTCATCCCGTGGATTCCTTCCACCTGCCACCAACCGACAGCTCTCCGCCAGTCATATTTTCTTTACAAACAAAATGTATTGTAGTATTCCGCCCCTTTTATTTTTCACACACCACAGCAGGACGGAGATGATTTGTGGACATGTGGCTTACTAACAAAATGTACATTTCCGGCGTGTTTGTGTTATCAGGGGCACCCGGCGAGCAGCTTCTAGTCACTTCCTAGTGCTGCGGCGAGGAGACAGGTGACGTCAGTTCGCTGCTTTTGCAGATGAGAGCGTGCCCGTCCGTCGAAAGGAGAAACGGTGAACAGTCTTGAACACAGAACTGTAGCCCGTTTACACAGAGTACAGGGGCGCCGGTGCTTTACTTATAGACGCTTTAAACGATATCAAGTCGCCGATGCGGAGGCACGGCGAGCAGCAGGGCTAGGCTGGCTTCACCCGACACCACGAGAGCAACCGGGACACGCCGGTGACCGGAGCTCCCCGGTACCTGCGTGCATGCGGACATGTCCTCAGCAATTACGGACGATGAGCAGCAGCGGTGGGTGCCCACTCACGTGCAGGTGACAGTGCTCCGGGCCCGTGGGATTCGTGCGAAGGGCAAGCATGGCACCAGCGACGCCTACGTTATCATTCAGGTGGGCAAGGAGAAGTACTCCACGTGTGTCATGGAGAAGACCACGAACCCGGAGTGGGGAGAGGAATGCTCGTTTGAGCTTCAGCTGGGGGTGCTCGAGCCAGGCGGACGCGACGTCTGTCCTCCTGGGAGCTGCGATCTCACACTCACTGCTATGCACCGGGCACTCATCGGTCTAGATGTCTTTCTTGGCCAAGCAGTCATTCCCCTGGATAAAGCTTTCCAGGATCGCAAATCCATGAGAAAAGAGTAGGTTTGTTTTTTTTAAATGGCCCACATGCTTTCCTTTTTATTTGTTTTTATACAGGCCTAACTTGTTAATTAATTATTTAAGAGTTTTTTTATAGGTTACGTGTTGTGTGAATGCTAAGCATAATGCGGTTGTTTGACATTTAAACATGGGTGTTTGTGGTAACTGTACTCAGCCACAGCCGGTTTGGACTACAGCTTTTAGTCGTGTTCCCGAGGCCTCACGGCGGATGATGTGAAGGCTCGCGGAGAGTGCTGCATTCCGCTCCTCTGCAGTCACGCCCTCCTTCGTTCCACAGCGCGATCACTAGCTTGCTGCTGGGGGCGCGAGGTCGATTATGACAAGGCAGAGGTGCACCTGCAGAACTCTCCGTCGCTGACCTAAAAAACGGGACGTCTTTTAGACTGAGTCGCTGTTGTCGACCAAAGCCCAATAAAAGGTGTGTTACTCACTGTGCCGACCGGTCCAGTGAATAATGCGTCTTTGTCTGACGGGACACCAGCAGAGCCAACTCAGCATTTGGGTTATGTAATATGAACGGTCAGGGCTAAAACCAGATTCTCTTACACCGCAAGGGTGGAGAATCCCCCACCAAACCTAGGCACCCTGAGAAACCCAACCCAAAAACAATCTGGAATAACTGCACACACCCAAATAAACACTGATGATTCCTCTCTGGTCAGGCTGGGGCTACCAGCTACGTCTGTCTTGTACTGACAGTCTAGAAATGTAGTTTAAGCCATCTGTAAGGCCTTAGTAATACATATAATGAAAGTGAAAATGTATAGATTGTAGAAATACAAGATAAAACTCTGAGATAACAGAAATTGCAAACTGCAGTCCTAACCCATGCATGTTTATTTACATTCTACGAAATGCACATTCATGTATCTAAATGGGTTTCAAATGTCTTCTAGTTGATGCTGGCGAAAGTGGTCCATTTTGAGCATAAACTCATATTAGCAGCCACCTTTTCCTTATGAATTTGTAAGTGACAAAAAGAGACAAACATTAAACCATATAAGGATAATCTAGACTAGAGTTTGACCCATACTTCCTGCTTAGGTCTACCAAACAGGAAATGTAAATAACGTTGAGAGCAAATAAGGTCAGAGTTGGCCAGCTGGCCTGTGGGCTTGTGCGTGCTGGTCCAAGATATGTGAATTGAATGGTGGGCGGGGTAGCCATTAGATCAGGAGCCATTAGAGAGAGTAAGGTCAGAGTCATTGTTGGGGTTGTCAGAGGTAAGGTGTGTGTGTGTGTGTGTCTGAGTGTCTGAGTGTGCTGCTGACTTTACCACACAGATCTGCTATCTGGCCAGACTATTGCTTTATAAATCACCCCCCCCCCCCCCCCAACACACACACACACACACACTCTCTCTCTCTCTCTCTCTCTCTCTCTCTCTCTCTCTCTCTCTCTCTCTCGTTCTCATACACACACATTTCTCTATCCTTCACACACATCTCTCTTTCTCTGTCTCTGTAGCTCTCTTCCAACCCTGCCCCTCTCACTCTCTCACTCTCTCTCTCTCACACACACACACACACACACACACACACACACAGAGTCACACAGAGGGCTGTATGTTCTCCTCTTGCTGGCCTGGCAGCAGATGGCCAGGGTCAGACTCAGGACTGGGGTGCAGCTGGCACCTGCATCTCCATGCCAACCCTCAGCCTCAGTGTGCCAGGTGGAGGAGGGGTGCCATGCTGCTCAGCAGTGTGGATGAGTGCATGTGGTAGAATAAGTGTGTGTGTGTGTGTGTGTGTGTGTGTGTGTGTGTGTGTGTGTGTGTGTGTGTGGTAGAATGAGGAAGATGAAGGGTGGATGTGGTAGAATCAGAAAGATGAAGTGTGTGTGTGTTTTGAGGGAGGAAAGGATAACTTGTTGGAAAAATGGTCATAGGTAGGCTCACTGAAATGACTAGCTATTTGGAAACACCCCGTGTGTGTGTGTGTGGTAGAATGAGGAAGATGAAGGGTGGATGTGGTAGAATCAGAATGATGAAGTGTGTGTGTGTTTTGAGGGAGGGAAGGATAACTTGTTGGAAAAATGGTCATAGGTAAGCTCACTGAAATGACTAGCTATTTGGAAACACCCCGTGTGTGTGTGTGTGTGTGTGTGTGTGTGTGTGTGTGTGTGTGTGTGTGTGTGTGTGTGTGTGAGAGAGAGAGGGTGTCTGTGTTTGTACAAGAAAGTCAGAGAGAGGGAGAGAGATGCAAGTGGGTGTTAAGCTTAGTGTGATATTTCAGTAATGCATTTTCCCACTCCAAGGTTGGCATACATGCAGTGTTGACCTTTGGGGTTGTCTCACTCCGGTTATTTCCCTTGCTTCTCTTTGGTTTTGTTTTTCCTCACCTCTCTCTCTCTCTCCCTCTCTCTCTCTCTGTTCTTTTATACCTTCACCTTGTTGTTTGTCTGCTCAGTACTGCTGAGTCATGCTTTAGAGGTCACAGGTCACACGGTAATACAGGTAAAGAAGAAAAGGAACACAGAGAGGGCCAGAGAAATGCAACAGAACAACTCCACAGAGATTAAGAAAATGTCAGAGGGAAGAAATGGAGTCAAGAGACCTCATTTGGTTCTCCAGTAACTCTTGCTTTGGTGTGTTTTATTTTGACCAGTGAATCAGTACAGCAAGCCAGCCATCTTGTAGTTGAAATATTATAGGTCATGACATAATGAGGAAATAATTATCACTAAAGGTGTTGTCTGATCACCATAGGTTACATCTCTCCACTGCTCCAACCAGGATCAATACCCACAGACTAAGGTTAAGCAGTACTTTACAGCTGCTGGTAGTGGTTGACCATGATGAATTACAGCAGTGACCATAGCTCAGTGTGTGGTTGCTGGAGATGGCCTGGTGGACTGGTGATGGTCTGGCTACTCTCCATAGGCATACGTTTGCTTCCTTGTGGGTGGGTACTTCCTGTGACCTTTAAAACTATTGGACCTTGCCTTCAACCAGTTGCAAATGCCTGGATGTGGCATCATACATCATACATACCCAAGCTTAATGCTGAAGTTCAACGTCATCTCTTTCAGCCCTCCCACCCAGCAACATGGCTCTCCTTTTACCTCCTGATGGGAAACCCAAAAATTGGGTCAAGCCAAGCCGGAGCTGGAGCCTTAGTAAAGGAAGCTGGCAGAGTGAAATATAATATTTAGTGGAAGTGGTATGGCGGCACTAGCCTCGTTGGGGGGATGGATGCAGTGGCAGTTTTTTTTTTTTTAAATCAAATGAGCATAATGATGGCCTATGAGAAGTCATATACAGTGCAAACTGCTGTCTGTATTGAAAACACATCCTGTAGTTCAATGGCAAACAATAGAAACAATTGCATTACACCTAGCATACTTTGCAGGTCAATTGTATACCACAATTTACCCCATATTCTATTTGCAAAAATCGGAAATTGTTGTGAGGAGTGTGTCTGTTGGAGTCAGATTACCGTAAACGTACCATGAACTAGGCTTAACATGGCATTTTGTCGTAAATATGCTCATCACCACAGTGCGTTTGATTTATTTTATTTTATTTTTTTTAAAGAAATGAAATATTCTAAAATACTTGTCAAGGTGACTAATACAGGAGTATGGTTGATGCAGGGAAGAAAGTTTGGAATGCATGTAATCATAGAGGCATTACTTGTAGGTCTGTGTTTTGAGGGACGTTGTGACTCAGAGGTTAGAGACATGCGCCGTATGGGGGATGAGCTGGGTGAGAAACAGGTGAGAGAGACTGACAGTCTCAGACACAGAGGTGAGAAGAAAAACAATGAAGGAGGCAGCCTTTGCAAGTGTGCTGTGACTTGACTTACAGAGTTGAAAACTTCACAGCTGAAAGTGATTTGACCAGAGGAAGATAGAAAAAAAGAGCTGTCTGGTTGTGGTTTATACTTCAGGTTTCACAAGGCCATCACAAGTAATTATTTGTGTCCATACAGAACACACTGGTTGGTCTCTATTTCAGTGTCCGTCCGTCTGTCTGTCTCTCACTGACTTACTCACTCATACATACACACACACTACATGCACACACTACTGTACATGCACACACTACATGCACACACTACTGTACATGCACACACTACATGCACACACATGCGTGCACACACATGTGTGCACAGACATGAGACACACACACACACACACACACACACACACACACACACACATGGATAGGTTGGAGGTATGCAGGTGATTTCCTGTTTAAAAGATGTAGGTGATTGGAGAGCCTGTGATATCATGCCCTCAAAGATGGCAGATACGGGAATGTGTGTTTGTTTTAGCATGAATGAGGGAGTTATATAGACAAACACTGTCTTGTGTTTTCCTGCCAAACCTGCCAAAGCACTTTGAGCGACATCTTGTATTAATTGTGCTATACAAATACAGTTTATTATTATTATTATATGGTGTGTTTGTTTTGCCTGTGTGTGTGTGAGGGTGAGTGTGTATGAACTATGTAACCATTATGTGTAGGCTTGTTTGCATCTGAGTTATGTCCCTGTATTTCTGTATCCCCCATTGTTTTTTCTCTGATCCTGCTCAAATGAGGGAGTAAGGATA
>CM059278.1:28047031-28067031 GCA_030347295.1 Setipinna tenuifilis
GAGGAGAGGTAAGTGTGTGTGTGTGTGTGTGTGTGCGTGTGTGTGTGGTTATATGTCTATCTGTCTGTTAGGAGAATATATAAATTAGTGTATGTGTTTGTGAGGAAGGGAGATAAAAGGGTGTGGGCTGAGTGAAAAAAAGAGAAGGGTTAGAGGATGCCCAAAAGTACAGATCAAATAAATCCTCTAACCCAATTTAAGACTTCCCCTTTTAAAATAGCAGGAACCTACACCGTGAGGTCGGTCTCGACACTCGCACAGAAGACAGTAGAATTTTTATAGAACTGCATGCATGCACAAGAAATGATTGATAAACCAAGTTACAGGAATAGGCTAGGAAACTACATGTTTCCCTCTATTCTTTTGTCATTTTATAAAGGCATTTGTTTATTTTGTTTGTTTGTTTTGTTTGTTGTTTGTTTGTTTGTTGATAAAAACAATGATGTGTGTGGTCCTGTAGTTTTACCAGAAAGGAGATTACGAGAGAATGACATTGGGGAATAGATGTGGAGAGTAGAGATTAGGTCAGAGATGTGTTGTGTGATGATGTGTTCTGTTGGGTTTGAAGGAGACCGCTAGTGACATACAAACAGTTGCTGTGTTGTCATTGTTCTGGATTTTTCATTGGTCAGATCATTTTTTAAGTTCTCAGTCGTTTTTCTCTTGTCTGCCTGAGCTGTGGTTTGTACTGGACAAATCTAGGTGACCTTTATATAATGCTAATGCTATAACACAAACCCCAATGTGTGTGTGTGTGTGTGTGTGTGTGTGTGTGTGTGTGTGTGTGTGTGTCTGTCTGTCTGTGTGTCTGTCTGTCTGTCTGTCTGTCTGTCTGTCTGTCTGTCTGTCTGTCTGTCTACGTACATGCATGCACGCACAGGTGTGGCTGTAAGAAAAGCAGAGAAAAGTGTCATGTGCAGAGAAAAGGTGACTTCTGGTGTGTATAATGATGTGGACGATCAGGTTTGTGTGTGCGTGTAGTGTGTATACAGCCTCAAATGGCCTCCGGCCCCTGATGTCAGCTGATGTGCCCTTCGTGTCTGAGTAGAAATGGGCCACTAGTTTCAGAAACATTCTTTCGGGAGCTTGGATTAAAACTTGCCCACAAGTTTTTGGAGGTTTAAATTTTCCCTTTTGTCTGACCGCAATTTTTTTTTTTTGCCTTGTCTGGCATGTGAACTCTGTTAAGTATTTTCCTTCACAACAGTACTTTCTTTCAGTCATTGTTTTATAACCTACCTAAGCCCTTTATTTTCTGCAGTGTGTTGGGGCACTAACGCACACGCACACGCACACGCACGCACACACACACACACACACACACACACACACACACACACACACAAATCCCCAGACACTTTCGATAATCTCTGGCTCTCATATGCTTCTGAAGTTACAGCATTAATCAGCTCCCTTTCTGACCTTTCTAAAAATGTGAGGTGTAAGACATTTAAAAGTGTTTAGCCACTGTTATTTCTATGCATGTTTTTAGGTTTGCATATTCTTGTCTCCTGCTTTCTCAACTCTCTCATTTGGGTTCTCACACTCTTGCTGTAATACTGGTGTTGGTCACACTCACAGTGGGTGTAACCTGTGTCGTGCTAAGGAGTGAAGTATAATGTTATCTTAACGTTTGTGTATCCTGTGTCATATTGCCTGACATATCTCTTACTTAAATCTTTTAAGAGAGGCTGTTCTGTTCCTGGAGCAAAACAAAGTTAATTGCTCCTGTAACATTATACATGGGAGAATGAAAACCAACAACATTGTGGTGTGGAGAATTCACACTTGTGTATGGCATCTTTGAATGAACTATGAATTTTTGGAAACCTGTGTTCAGGTGAAGTTGGATTTAGTTCTTGTAGGGCAGGCTTTTAAACAGTCCCCTCAAAAGGGATTGCCATAGTTGAAGTTTACAAGTAAGGCTAAGCAATATCCATAAGTACTAGTGCAGAGCCCGTTGATGCAGCCGTGTTGTGTGTGAGGGGGAGTGACCATGGTGCCCAAAGTGACACACAGGCAAAATGCAATTGAAACTTGTTTTACCAATATATTTGCCATTTGTTGTCCTCTAACAACATAAAACTTGGCTCAAATTTGGCAGGTGTGTTGTGAATGGCCAAGTCAGTGCAGTGCTAAGAGGACTGAATGGTTTGAGAGTTGTGTGTGGAACAGACACTGTGGGTAAGAGTTAGGGTTACACAGACAGACAGACGGACGCATGTACAGATATATAAGTAAAAATAGCCTAGGCCTATCTACTAGTGGGCGCTATCATGGCGACCATGTTGCAGAGCTAATTAGAGCCAATCAGAGAAGCACTGTGCTCTGTCAATCAGCCATTAGTCCCACCCATGTGCTTAATCACTGGTCAGCCTGTTTTATATTCTGTGTGTCCTTCTTGACCACCATGCAGGAAGTCCCTGCTGTAACACAGAAGTTGCGGGTAATGGCTATGGCTGGCTAATGGCATGCTAATGCTGAACATGCTAATATAAGCTAGTGGTCAATGAAGAAATGTCACTTCCTTTTTCATATAGTCTGCGGCTGAGTGTCACAATGTGCAGTTGGGTCAATAGCACACGGTTGCATTCACTGCGGTGTCACAAGTTGTGGTTCACCTCAGGAGTTTAATAGCTCATCAACATCCAGGATCCACACAGCAAGTGTTTGTTGGATCCAGCCTGTGTTGAGCAAAAGGTTCTGGTCATACACAGCGCTTTGACAGGCATATTAAAAGATGCTTATAAATCAAATTTATTATTATTATTATTATTATTATTATTATTATTATTATTACTTGACAAAGTAAAACACTGGCAGGACAGAAAAGGGAACGGACCCCAAAGCTAACCATGTGCTGTCTGCTATAGGGAGTAGCAGGAGAGTGCCCAGAGAGTCACTGCCAGATATAGCTACTTATGGTGTTAGGTTGCAGCTCGATTGTAATTCTGCTGATCAGGCTAATGAAGCCTCTGAGGAGCATGGAAATGCTAGCGGCGGCTGCTGCACAGGCTCAGGGCCTGCAGGTGAGACCTGCTAGAGGAAATACATACGGGAGGGGAATGCTAATGCACTGCTAAGACACCGGAGTCATGAGCCTTCCCTTCAAGAAGAATTGCATTCTATGCATGTAATGCACGAGGACATGCACGAGGACCATTCACCATCCAATACAGTGCCTCTCCTGGTCGGCAGAGGTCTCGGCATATGAAAAGCATATGCAAATGTTATTATCTAAGTACATTTACAGGTACTAGTTTATTTAAATGTCAAACAAAGCATATAATTGATGACCCCGTGCACTGATTTTACACATTTTACTCATATTCAATGTACTTAATACAGGCCTGTTGGAATTGGATTTTCACTGGGTCTGTTATGCCCTTGTGCTGTCTCAGGCTTGGAGGATAGTATATTGGTTTTAAGTTGGCACCAAGGGCCTGCTGAAAAGA
Organism: Setipinna tenuifilis; assembly: GCA_030347295.1. Taxonomy (NCBI): domain Eukaryota; kingdom Metazoa; phylum Chordata; class Actinopteri; order Clupeiformes; family Engraulidae; genus Setipinna; species Setipinna tenuifilis. The sequence continues at coordinate 28,050,487 of CM059278.1, forward strand.
AGGGAATGCAATAAAATGGGGATTAACCGTAATCGTGCCCTTTGTCTTGTTGTTGTGCTCCCCTTCTGTGTCTCGTGTCTGCGCAGATGGCACCGGCTGCACTCCAAGACGGGCAAGAAGGAGAAGGAGCGGGGGGAGGTGCAGGTATCGGTGCAGTTCACACGGCACAACCTGACAGCCAGCATGTACGACCTGTCCATGAAGGACAAGCCCCACTCGGCCTTCGGCAAGCTGAAGGAGCGCATCCGTGGCAAGAAGCGCATCGAGACCAGCCAGGACGACTCGGCGTCGGCCATCATCCCGGGCGGCTACGGGGCACTGGCGCGGATGCGGGGCCGGTTGCCTAGCGACGGCGGCGGGGAGGAGTACTACGAGGACGACGAGGGTGGCGAGGCGCGGCGGAGCAAGATGAGGACCTTCTTCCTGCGCGGCCGCTTGAGGAAGTCGTCGGACACGCGCTCGAGCACGTCGCTGGGCTCGGAGAGTAGCGAGTCGTCGTCGAGGGGGGGCAGTCTGAGCCCCACGGCGGGCATCAGCGTGGTGGTCTCGGACCTGTCCAACTCACCTAGCAACAGCAGCAACCTCACAGCGGACAACAGCCCAGGTAACAGAAACACACACACACACACACACACACACACACACACACAGAAATAGCAGCAACCTAAGGCCAAACACTAGCCGACGCAGACACCGGGCCACAAGTCATCCAACAAAAGTAGCAACAGAAGCAATCTCGCTGCAGAAAATGGCCCAAGTAACACACACAAAATGCATGCACAGCAACAGACAAAGTACACACACACACATAGCAAGCAACCTCATGCCAGACAATAGCCCAGACACACACCTGCACGCACATACGCTCACACATGCACACGCATACAGAAATAGTAGCAATCTTATGTCAGACAATAGCCTAGATTACACGCACAGACACACAGGAGCACCAACCGTATGGCAGACAAAGGCCCAGGTTACACACAGACACGGACACACACACATTATCAAGCAGCAGTAGCAACGAAGGACAATAGCCAAGGTTTTAACACGCATGAAAACACATTCAGTTTCTCACACATATTATATTTGTCATCCAGCAAGTCCACTATTGTCTCATTTATTCACACGCTTGTAGACAGGCAGAAGAGTACATATTCTGGCCTGCATATAGTATAGTTTGGTGTTCTGTGAAATAGCTCTGCTTTTCTAATGTACCTTTCCGTATGTTCATATCTACCTCAGAACACACACTCGCCCCCTCACCACAAGTCTCCCCGGTCAGACGTGCGTTTGACGATGACGTGTGTGAGATCTCCATTCCCGTACCTCAGTCTTTCACTTACGAGCACCTGGTCCCCGAAACGGTCTCCTCCGCTCCGCCATCCATCACTATGGCCAACGGCCACCCGGTCAAGCATGCACCGCGACCCCATGGCACCAAACCAGGACCCCAGCCCCAGACCTCCCCCAGGCTGGTCAAGGCCAAGCCCAAACCCAAGGCCTTGTCCCTGGCGCTGTCTCCTGCCGTGGGCTCGCTGGCGAAGGCCTCACCCATCTCGCTGTCGCTCCAGAACCTGTCCGCGTCGCGCCGGGTGGAGGAGGAGGAGCCCCACACAGGCCCGGGGGACGGCCGGCGTTGGTCGCTGGACAAAGCCGGGGAGGAGGAGCGGGCAGCCATCGCAGCGGCCATCGAGAACGCTGGGAAGCTGGAGGAGGAGGAGAGGATGGCAGCCCAGTTCAAGAAGGAGGTGGCGCCGACGGTGGGCACGGGAGACGGGGAGGTCAAGAAGCAGAAATGGGGCCTGTTTTCTCACGGGAAGAGCGAGTCGTCGGGCAAAACTGCAAGCACAGGGAAAGGCGACACAACTTCGGTTCCCTCGGAAGGGAAGCATAAAGGATGGTTTGGCTCAAAGGACTCCCATTCCAAGCCCAGGTGAGTTGCCTAAATATCATGACACAATCCTCACAAAACTGTGGCTGCTGTTTGGCACTTACTTTTGCACTAACTTTGACTGACAGGCCAAAAATGCTTTTTTTTTTTGGTTGACACTGACTTATAAACACCATCATGAAGTGTGGATAGTACATTTTGATGGTGACAGCTTTTACTGCATCTCCAACAGTGCTGATAACGCTATTACTTTTGCTAAGTTAAAGTTGTGCCTGAATCTGTGTTGGGATGTTTTGAATGTGACTAACTAACTGCTGGTGTGCATTAAACCTCCAATTTTGGCCCCAGGGAACCTTGGTGGTTAAAGTTGTGTGTCACTGTGTCAGTGGCTCGTATCCAAATTTGCATTTTGGTCATATTTGCATTGTCGGACTACATGGCAGCCCTTCACCTATATAGAAATGTTTTTGCATAATTGATCACTGTCCTAGTGTTCTAGTAATTGTTTAAGTGGGATAATATTTAGCCTAAATGCACAGCGGGACCAGATGAAAGCCTTTTCAGATTAGCTTTAGCATGCTAACTGCTGAGGCGTGATTCCTCTGAAGGAAGTGAGAGTTGGCCTTAGCTTGCTAGCTTGTCAGTGCAGACTCCCCTCTGATGCAGCAGTGGAGTTAGCCCCTTTTAGCAGGGAGCTGTGACTACCTGCCTCGGGTCCTCCGTGTGGTGTGATAGCTAGCGTACTCTGGGTTCAGGATCTGGTTTCAGCAGCATCTGCATTGCAGAGGGGTGTTGCCCTGGCAGGCTGGAATAGTGTTTGTAAAGTCTTGCAATCGTATGCTTTCTCCTTCCATCCATGCGCTCGGTCTCCTGCCTGCTCTCTCTCTCTCTCTCTATTTTAACTGCCTCTGGGTCAGCTTCTCTCTCTCTCTCTCTCTCTCCCTCTCTCTATCCATCTCTCTTACACACACACACACACACACACACACACACACACACACACACACACCAACCACACCACACACACACACACACACACACACACACCAACCACACCACACACACACACACACTTACACTTCTTTGCCCTCGAAGTGACAGGCTCTTATGATTTTGCCTCATGGTTACTGGTTTACTGTATCATTTTTCACAGAGGCTCAGCATCCATACGATGGGGTTTTCTCAGGGAAATAAATTGTGTGTGAGTGAGTGTGCTAGGGTGGGTGTAAAACGGACCAAACTTACATCAGGTTCTTTCAGGTTATGTAACCTCACAGTAAACTGTATGCTGCTTCACAGAAATGACCGATAATAGACTACTGTTATGTCCTTAGGTGTGTTGTCTGGTAGCTGAAATGACTAATGTAGGTACTTGAATGCTGTCTCATTCTTGTCATTGTAGGTGTGTATGCGGTTTCATGTGGTATAAAAACTCTCTATTACCTGGTCTAAGGGGAAACCACCTTTTTGTGTGTTTGCGTATGTGGGCATGCTTGACTGAGAAACACGTGGGTGTGGCTGGGTGTAGGCCTTGTCACCTTTTGAGAAGGACTTTTAAAATGTTAAAAATAGATAATGGGAGATGTCACACTCGTCACACTTTCTGCTCTGTCACTCTGGTGTTAGACACATACACACACACACACACACACACACACACACACACACACACACACACACACACACACACACAGTTGGTACTCATGTACTGGTGTTTCACTATTGCAGTTGCCTCTTCTCTCCGTGTATTGTGTGTGTACACGTGTGTGTACGTGTGTACGTGTGTGTGTGTACGTGTGTGTGTGTGTGTGTGTGTGTGTGTGTGTGTGTTCAATTTGCATCTTTGTGCCATTTCTCTGTGTACCGTTTCACATAGCAATATGAAAAATGCAAAGTGATTATAGCTACTTTGTCTTCTTTGAAAGCCTGATTGGTCTCAGACAAACATGGGGTTTAAATTAAGTTGTTTTTTGTACACTATATTTATTAAGTTTTAGCTGTACATTTAACAAGGTTAAATACTTTGCCTACGGTTTGGTTTGTAGATGTGGGAACTAGGTGCAAATGACTGTTAGTCGGCGTCCTGTATATTGATCTCTGTCTTACTGTACCGGGGGGTTTCCAGTCTGATTATTTTAAACTAGGCGAGTGTCAGCTCTGCTGGAAATGCAGTTCCTTGTGTATTCAACATCGGTTTGTGACAAACTTGTATATAGTCAGCAGAATAACATTTTCCTTTAAAGGAACACCACTGTTTTGGTAAATAGGATTTGGCAGTAGTATCTGGAGATCAGCTGACTGGATTAAAAAATGGTAAAACTCAACTGTTTAGCTTTAAGGGAGTTGGAAAATGAGTCTATTTCCCAAAATAAGAAGAGTGTTTCTTTAATACTGCATCTCTTTGGAGCGGTAATACATGCTGTCTGATAGAGCTGGAAGCATACTCGGATGTTAGTTAATCTAAATTAATCTAGTTAATCTAAACCCCCTGTCAAAGACATTGTTGTAGCACAGTTAACCGTTGTTGAGGTGCGGCCTTTAGTAGAATGTTTATTTGTGTCGTTGTGGGTTGGTGTGTGCTAAACTGGAGCAGGTTTGGTGTTGACTGTGTACCATCAGGCTGGAAGTAGAACCCCCCGTTTAATCAGGAAATGAAGACAGGATGCTGACTTATTTTTCGTCTCTGTCGAGCTCTCGGTGTGAATGGCCACTTCCTTTAAAAAAACACCTTAGCACTGCACAACAACTAATAATGTGCAATAAGAAATCATAAATGGCAACACACACACACAACACCTACTAATGCTTGTGTTGACTTCACTAATGGTTGCACTAATGTTTAGTTGCCATATGTGAATTTAAACCATTTCAACATTTGTTGGTCAATCCATGACTCATTCAGGATATGCAAACTAGCACAAGTGTATTCATAGTTTCCATCAAGTATAGATCGCTAATTAATATCCCCTTCAGTAGCCAGTGCCATTGACTAATGGGAACATTATAGACTGCATTGAGAAACACAACCCTTAAAAAAATGGTGAGCCATACAGTCATCACACACTTCCTGTTTTAATGAAGTGTGACAACACTGAGTTTTACAGTGACACAGATGTCTCATTTTAGGGTTTATTTTTTTTAAATGACACGTCCTCTGTCAAGTGCTGTGACTGTGATCGGTATGTGTAGTCTAGACATAGTGAAGAGTTAAGAGTTAGGCTGAATTTAAATCAGTCTTTCACGTTTGGAGAAAATACATCTTGCATGGTGTCTTTACAGGAGGAGTTAATTAAAGAGCTTACTTATGGACCTTATAATTAGTTTTTTTTTACCCTAGGAGTTTTATACAACTTAATGTCCAAAAGGCCTACCATCAGGTTGGGCTATTTTGTTTCTTTTTCTGGGAGGCTAGTGTGCTTGGGTGGAGTCTCTAACAACTGGGACTGTGTTTGTGTGTGTGTGTGTGTTTGTGTGTGTGTGTGTTTGTATGTGTATGTGTGTTCCTTTCCAGCTGTTTGGTGTCTCAGAGTGATCCTGGCTTCGACACAACCCTCGACCCATCACCTTTCCCCGTATCACCCGAGCTTACACCACTTTATCACACTAACCCTTTCACCTCTCCACCACCTCTCTCAAATGCCAATCCTTTCCTTTCTCTTCTCCAGCAAAACCCTTTCTTCCAAGAGATGTACAATGATACTGCTGCACTAACTGCTAACATGCCTGCTTTGACCTGTTTCTCCAGCTCTGTGCCTTCCGTCTTGCTTTTTGACTCCTCCCATGGACAGCAGTGCCATGTCACAGAAGAGACCTGTCCAGGTGGTGCTAATGAATGGACCCTAACAAAGGAAGTGACTGTTGCGTCACAGGAAGGAGTGTTCTTTAACCCTTTCATGTCTGACATTGGTGAGGCTCAGCCATGGAAGCCTGGGGACAAGTCTCAGGCATCCATGTGTCCTGAGTCCTTGACACACACAAACCCTCAAACACTAAACAACACTGACAAAGACACTAATGGTCTGACTAACACTTTGGACATCTCAGAGCTAAGCCCTAACATATCACAGGCCTCTCTCCCTCAGGATGTCAGCATGGAGTTCAGTGAGATGCACAAATTAGCCTGTCCTCATCCACGATTGTTGAAGGACCAGATGGACATGCCGAGCCATCCAGAAACATGCCTGAATAAAACCTCCCCCATCCAAATGACTCTTGACAGTGGGTCAGACTCACAGCTGGCTGACTCTACCCCCTCATGGCTAACACCAGCAGACCGGTCTCCTGAAATGTCTGCAACTCCTGAACGACCCATCCCTGAGTCCAGAGGACTGGAGTCAGCCGTTTCACCTCTTGAGATTGATTTCGCTATGAGGGGGGAGACTGACCTTGTAACAGGGCTCCCTCTGAGTGCTGGCACAGAGGTGAAGGAGATGACTCTTATTACTGCTGTGGAGCAGAGGAGGTCTGCTTACGGTGAGGTGAGCTCAGATGACACACTGGAAGCCTCCACCATTGTGTCTGACTCTCCGGGGCGGGAGTTGGACCTCTCGGCCGATGACCCTTTGCCCGCTTGTCTGAAGAGATCACAGCAAGAACTTAACGGAGAGCAAGATGGAGAACTGGCCAAAAATATGGCAGGTGATGCAGAAATGAAAGAGTGGGCCAGAGGACCTTCTGCAAATGAGGCTGATCACATCTTCTTCAATCACTTACACACAACATCAAAACAGGCCGTCAGCCCCTCAGGGGTCCTGAGTGAGTTTGAGGGTTTTGGCTGGGAGGACGTGGCCCCCTCTGTGGGGACCACAGCACAGCCGCTGAACAGAGCTAGACCCAAAAGCTTGTCCTCAGGCAGCCATGTTTTGGATCACTCCCTGGGGGCAGAAAGCCCTTTTTCTGGATCGCTCATCTGCATCATGACCTCCTCGCCTGGCGAAACCCTCATCTCTCCGGAGTCGCGCTTCACTGGTGACTCAACTGTACTGTCAGAAAGTAAGCTGCCATCCAGTCCCACGGGAGTTGTAAAAGATAAGACCCCAACAGCCGAGCGTTTACCGGCCAGCGTTGGTACAGGCGAGCTACAGACACTGCATCACAATGTCTTAGAGAGTCCTGTTATTTGGCCAACTTCTCTTAGCTCAGATGCTAATGCTAACAGCAGCGTTTGGCCTTTTGTCAGCACTGATTCAGATGCATATGTGAGCATAGGCTCTGATGATGGCCATAGCATTAGTAATGCCTTCTTCAGTCTAGATTCTGGCAGCATTTGCACTTCTGGCCACAACAGTCGTGCTGGCCACATTAAAGATCTGCTGCGTGTACCTCAGTCAACTCAGCTCTTCAACAGCCTCCTGTTCGAGACTGCTGAATCGGACCATTACCACACCTGCGACTCCCAGCAACGTCACCTGTCTCTTTGTTCCCGGCGCTCCCTTCCCTTAATAACTGCGAAGGATCCCATGGAGAAGCTTATAGCATGTTACGATCTTGCTGTAAAAACTCAGTCCGTACAAGACCCCTGTCCAAAACTCCTGCAAACACACAACCCAGGAGTGGATGGCCTGTTGCAGATGAGCCTCTCACCAATGTCTGTGCTGACTAGTAGCCTACCTACAGTGCAGAGAAATACGAGCTCTCCACAGTCTTTGCCAATTAATTGCACCACCCAAGAAGTCATTTCAGGTCACAGTTCATCTCTGTTGATGCAGAAGGATGCTTTTACAGAGAACATCTCAGAGAAAGAGATGTTACCAGATGACCTTTGGAAAGAAAAGGTCATGTCAGAACATTGGCCTTCACTAGAAACCGTGATAGCGTGTGATCGAATTGAACCCATGCTAAATTATGAATTCGCAGAAGGAGTGGTGCCAAACTCTGACCTGACTCGGAAAGATCTGCCCAAATCTGCTCCATTGCAGGAGGTCCCAGCAGCCAAAGATGGTGAGATGAATCCTTTAGTTGATGGTGGAGTTGGCACGCTTCCAAGAGCTTCAGACTCCGAGTCGGCTTTTTCTAAAGAAAGTAGAGTTCAGGATTTGATTGCATTCCCAGTTGACTGGGCCAGCTTTGACAAGTTGGCAGTTGCTGGTAGCACAGGCGAAAAGAAGGAAATGTCTAAAGCAGGGGCCTCCATGTTAAACAATGGTTGGGATTCTGCTTCCTCCTGGTTTAGCCCAGTGGCCTTTGAAGATCAAAATGATCCTAATGTCCACCAATGGGCCAGATTTAGCCAGGTAGGCAATGCTGGTCCTGACCAATCACAGCCTGACCTAAGTGAAGGCGTGTCCAATGACACCCCGCCCTCATCATCCATATCTCAGGATTTGGTCATCACACACTTGGACCCTCATTGCCCTCAAACAGACATGTGTCCTTATATGGACAATAGACAGCTAGTGCCTAATCTCTCAGAAAATGCTGGAGTCTTGGGTACCTCAGGTACCAATGGTGACTGCTTCCAGGAAGTAGCACCTTTGTTTCACAGCGGTCAATCAAAGCCATACAAAATGGACACCAGAAAACATGGAAATGAGGCTATGCCAACCATGAGAAAAGACCTCAAACTGACCTTCAAACCTGTCACACAGTCTCTTTCGCCCATAGCTGCCTCTACTCCTGCTACAGACCCCTTTCCCTTGCCTTTCTCTGCTACTCCCCCTGCTCTGGTGACCTCATCTTGTGCCACCCCCTCGCCCATTGCCAGTCATATGATTGGTGCACCGCAGACAGTCTTTCCCCAGGAGAATCAGCAGGCATCCAATCAGATTGCCAGGTGAGGCCGCATGGTAGTGTGTAGAGGTGTTGATGCCACAGCAGGTGTTTTGCGAGCTGCCACTCTGGGGAAAGCTTTCATGTGTGCACTTTTTCCCTTGACCTCTGTGAAAGCTTTTGTACTGCAAAGCCATCTCCTTCCTTTGCTATCCTCATAGGGATCCTGCTCGACACTTAATAGGTCTGATCTTCCTGTTAGCTCCTGTGCTATTTAGGAACACTTTGGGTGGTAGATGTATTTAATTAAGAGAGATTCTTATGTACAAGGTAGATGTTCTGGGTGCACGTGGTTTTTCTGAATAATTCTGTAATGCAGTGGCCTTCTGGGTGATGCTGTTTTATTCTGATGAATCAACTTTCTGGTGTGGTGAGAGTTTGGTATTCCACAGAATTTATTTGCAAAATCAGATCTTCCATTTCAATGATTTAAAAAAAAATGGGCATTCCATGTAATGTCATACTGGAATGCGTTCATTAACTTTATTGTAACTTTATCCAAACAACACAAGAGTAGTACTATTCATATTACCTGGAATGCAAAATAAGAAGCATGATTTTTGATTTTGTAAAAATGGACATATCTGTTTTTGCAAATGAAGTGTTTCTTTCTCTCTGCAAAATATTCTGTCTTTCTGTCCCTTTCTATGTTGTTGCTGTGTTTTCCCACCACATATTAGATATACTGTATGTGTGTGTGCTTAGGTGTGTAAAGACGGTCACACACACACACACACACACACACACACACACACACACACACACACACACACACAGACCACTCCTCTAGTGCTGGTGGCTGGAGGGGAACAGGAGGCTCGGCCCAATTAGCAGGTGGAATCAGGGCTGAAGAGATAATTATTACCCCCTTCTTATCCTCTCTTGGGCCCCACACCAACTGGGCCCTCCCAACACACCACAGCCACTGGGCCCAGTGGGGGAAGAGGGGTGTGTGTGTGTGTGTGTGTGTGTGTGTGTGTGTGTGTGTGTGTGTGTGTGTGTGTGTGTGTTACTCACAGGTAGGTGAGAATGCATGTGGACATTTGTGGTGGTTGTTGTTTTGGATAGCACAACATACTGCACACACCTTGCCAGTTAAATCCTGAGGGAGATGATGTTTGGAATGAATGTTTGAAATTAAAGCAGGACATAATCAATACTTATTCTATGTTCCATTTTTCCTACTATCCCCCCTTTGTCTGTCTGTCTGTCTGTCTATTGGTGTGCTAGTCCACATCCTGTGAAGCCCCTGACACCCCCGGGAGAGGAGAGGAAATCGGAGAGTCGTTCAGTGCTCGAGAAGCTCAAATCCACCATCAATCCGGGCCGTAGTCAGGACGCCGACAAGAAGGTAATTCTCCTGCAGATTGTTACATATCAATTATAGTTTGAACATACACATGTATACTGTGGATGTATATAAAAACAGTTTTAGTATACTTTTTCATAAATAAATGTATGTATAATATATGTAATACTTTTAGATATAACATATATTTGAAGTCAATTACAATATCTTGTTGAGATAAGATTTGACATTTTTAGTCTTGTTTCTTTCACTGTCTTGCCATCTGACACTGACACTGACCCTGACCATGTCACATTCTTCCTTTAAGGCATACATGTCATGTGTTTATTTACATGTTTTTCTTTCCTCCATCTTGCCATGTGACGTCCAGATTCTCGTGGAAGGAGGCGGCTCGTACTACCACCTGAACCACAGTGAGCTGGTCTCGCTGCTGCTTCAGCGGGAGGCGGACCTGCAGCGGGAGAGGGCGGAGTTCGACCGGCGCGGCACGCTGCTGGACAAGAGGGAGGCGGAGCTGCGGAAGACCAGACTCATGATCCGCGACCTGGAGGACTACATCGACAGGCTGCTCGTCCGCATCATGGACGAGAAACCCACGCTGCTTCAGGTGCGCACCAAACTCAAATGAGTCGAGGAGGGGCAAACGGACGAAAAATGCAAAACACAAAACAAGACAAAGCAAAACAAACAAAAAAACAAAACAAAAAAAAAATGGCCCCTTCCAAACAAAGGACACACACAAAAAAAGACCAGTGAACTCTTTGCCCCCTGATGATGTTTCCCTGATGTCTGCCTGATGAAGTGTCCATCTGCAAACTCCTGCGAAACCCCACCACACACACACACACTCCCGGGTAGCGTTTGCTGCACTGCTGTCAAAAGTCGGCACATTTGCATAGAGCTTTGTCCCTCAGCTTTCGCTGGCATCCTTACACACCGATGGGCACAGCAGGGAGGGTATTGAGTTGGCATGCTTGTGTACATCCCAAAAACTCACACATACACACACTCGCTGGCATATGGGGAGGGTGGGTGGATTTTAGTGAAGGGGTTAGGGGTTTGTGGTAGGCCCTCAGGTAACACAAGTTGTATGTGTGAGTGGTGGAGAAAGGGGATTGGGTGTTGGGTCGTGCACCCACCCACCCTCTTTGTTCGCTTTTGATTGGTGGAATTGTGTGTCAGCCTGAAGTTTTGATTGGAGCATCTCTGTCTCTGCCTCGCACTGATTGGACTGTCTAAATCTCCATGGGGCTTCGCCCGCAGCTGTAAACCAAAATCCAGGGCCACTCACATGTGCACTCTCTGAAAGACACACAGATAACACATACTTCGGTGGCAAACCAGGCGATTGGGGTGGGGAAGTGTTCTCTGCCGTCTTAAAAATTTCCACTGTTTGTTTTTTCCCCCCAAAAGCTGTCATATTGCCAAGCCATGTGTCATCACACAAGCTTCGCTGCTGCTCTTCCTCCACTCCACTGAGCCTGAAGTAGGGGTGACAGTGTTGCGTGAAAAATCTGTACCAAGTACAGCGCCGAGGAAAGGGGACAGGATGTGAGTGTGTGATTATATGTGTGTGTCTATGTCTGTGTGTGTGTGTGTGTGAGAATGAATGCATACGACTTGGGACTGCATTCATGAATTGCTGCTCCTCCATGCTTTAAGCAGAGGAAGAATCTAACCTGCTGGCACTTACACTCCCGCCCCCTGCTCATGTGTCTGCATTTGCTCTCTCCCCCTCTCTTCAGACACCCCTCCGCACCTTCTCTCTCTCTCTCTCTCTCTCTCTCCCCCATCTCTCTCTCCTTACTTCGCTTTCCTCTCCATGCTTATTTGTTTGGGCTGCCTGGACTTTCTGCTACAGCGCCCTCTGCTGTCCTTTCTGCTTGCCTGTTACTCCCAGCTAGTGTTCTGACTCTGGGTTGGGCCGGGGCAGGGGCCCTGTAACCGGCAGCAACCGAGTTGCCGGGGAGGGGGCCCAGGACCGAACCGGACCAGGCTGCAGAGTTGGTCGCTATGGGAACACGCCTCTGTGAAAAAAAATGCCAACTGCTGCCTTACTGTATACTTGTACCGTCTGTTTCTCAGCCCACCACTCGATCGGCACCTCACGGCAGATACTGCGACTCGGCAGAATTTGGGATGAGGCCTGTAGACCTCAAACACAAAAGCCTGTCCCATGACTGTTAAAAGGTTAACAAACACACATGTCAAAAGGGGAGCGAAAAATAACAAACAAAAAAAAAAGCCTTAGAAAGAGGAGAGGGGGAGAAAACATCTTTAACTAAGAGGTGAATGACCGAAATACCAAATAGATGCTTTATTATTAAAGAAAGACTTAAGTCGGAGGAGGCGCCTAGCGCCGTGTGGGGACTATCAGTCATCACCTTGAAACGATTCTTAAATGCAGTCTGTGTACAGATGATACTGTGTTTTATTTTTTAATGTTACTCCATGCTTCTCTTGATACTAGTCTAATGTTAGCTCGTAGAGCTGTGTGGTAGAGGTCTGCCGTGTTGTCCCGCCTCACCGCGCTGACGAGCAGGCCTAAGCCAAGAACTGATTGGACGACTAACTAAGATGTACTGTGGACAGCCAATCGGTGACGAGATGGTCTTCCGAAGATAAATAATGACCCAATAGATATCATGAAAGTGTACCTTTCTTGAAGTTATGTCAGTAAGGGGCACTCTTGGCTGCGGTGTTTGGGGCCTTTTCAAAGAGTCATGAGGTCGAAGGTCAGGGCGGCGAGGCTGTGAGTTAGTGGTGTTGTAGTCTCTCACTGGCCGCCTGCTCTGTGGTGACGCTCGTGATCACGCCCCCCCCACCGAGGGGCCAAACACTCGCCGAGGCCGAGCTTCGGAAGCCAGCCTTCCTGTAGCAAGCACCTACTTCCTATTTGCACAGGCCTGCCACTCAGCTAGAAGAATTCAGTCTTATGCGTCTCAGTAATCATTTAATATGTATTACATGTGAACTAGCACTAATGAAAGTAATAAAGTAAATTAATACCTGTCTTCCCTTTGAATAAAAATGTGTTTCTAGTTTCACTGATTGTATTGGTTGTCGGATTGTAGTGTGGTGGCCCATGGGTTGTTCAGGTTTAAGATAGAAAAGTTTACAGCCTTTAAAATTCAGTCACATCAAATTTTATATATTACATGAATACACATTTGATTCAGCTTGTTTTTACTCATTGTATGGTAAACATTTTTTTTGTTTTGGTGTTTTAAAGAGTTGAGAGTGCACAGTAAGTCCTAAGCATAAACATATTAAACTTATTTACATGTCTTTTGGGAGTTGCTTTCAGATTTTTGTTCAGTTCCTTTGTTTTGCACATATTGTCTGTAGGTTGCATAGATATTGCTTATTTGTACATTAATTAATAAATTCCGTTGTAAAAGACGATGAGTATTTTTATTTTTTGCAGGTGCCGATTTAAAGTAAAATGAAGCTAATATTCATTTTACAAACAAATATATGCAAAGAGGAGTATACTTGTATACAGGGAAGAAGTGTGTTTTAACATTGTGACTGTCCAGGTGCTTCCCTGGGGACGAAAACAGTACTGTAGGGAACAAGGTTCCGCCTGTGTCGTGTTCTGAATGTTATAGCGAGTTGAGTGTTTTTGATGATGATCACATTTTCCTTGAAACTGTGTGGATTTGAAGGATAATGGGTACTCTGTGTTTTTAACGCAGTGTGTGGTTGATATACTGAAGCTCTTTTGTATTAAATCGGGACAAAGAAAAAGTATACTGTTCACTAGAACATGGTTGCTTCTATCTGTATGTATTTAAAAAGCCATTGCTAAAACATTCAGCTAAAACGTTCATTGCCAAACCTAATTCTCCCCGACTCACAAATACCATGTCTCTTCTATAATTATTTTTGGTCCCCTTTCACTTTGCTCATCATATTTCTCCCATTTTCTTTGTCATCTCTCTTTCTTTCTCTAGTCTTCTTAGCTGTTAAGGTTTACTGAAGGCCCCACTCTCAAGAATGTCTGTAAACACGTAAACAATGCAAGGTAGAGAGAAATGACAACGATGGACTGAAATTCTGTAACCTCGTTGGATGTAGCTCAGTTCATCATCAGCCTTTCTAGTAGAATGTATCGCTCTTCTGGTTGTACAGTTATATTCCTCCATCTTGTTGGAGGTTGAACGGGTTGCACACCACACACACACGCACACACACACACACAAACACTTGTGCAGATACACGTACACAAAATTAGTCTACTGTCTGACTGGTTGTTGTTGGCAGATGTGTGAAATGATCAGAGCACTTGATCTGCTGTGTACAAAAACTAAATAAAAAAAAACCTTTTGTATTTGATTTTTTTATTTTCCATGTTTGCTTTGTATGTCTGTAGAAATGGTTTGAAATGTCTTCACAGTGGCACAGTTTTTAATCTATGAATTATTTATGATCAAAGCGATCTAAGTGAAAAGTAACAGAAAAGAACAAATGTATAGAATGGAAATGAATAGAAGTCGAGCCCATACATTTTATTCTTAAGTAAAAACTTCAACATGTCAAAACCAAACAAGTTGTTCCTCCGGTCTAAGGTCAAGATGCTATTTGAGACAGAAATGTTTTGTGTGTTACAGTGAATGAATGAATGAATGAATAAATAAATAGATGAATGAATGAATGAATGAGCGAAGTGGATGTACTCGTTGAGTGTGGTAAGTCTGGAAGTCTGTACTGTTCGTGTTTTTGAATATCAACATTTCCAGTTAGTTACAGGAGTGTACCAGGCCTGTTATGAGTTGGACGTGTATGTTCCCCTCATTACGGTTTCAGATACCTGCTTATTTTCTAAACCCAAAACACTTTCACGTTTAAAAAGTTACTTTTGTGTTTTCATTTAATTTTGGCCATTTTGAAATGTTTCATTAATGAACCAATTGACTATTCAAGCCTGTCTAGAGCTGGAGATTTGTGTGACGTGCTTTTATGAAATGGCCAAATTGGGAAACAGACGTGCTAAATTTAGCACAGATACTTCCTGGGTGGGAAGGAAACACTATGTTGCTTTCGGCAGTGGAGTCTGTTCTTTCTGATGTTTTAGGTCAAACACTGTGTGTAATGATCTGTTTGAATGCAACTCCCACACAAAGTGTCTGTACAATAAAATAAACCCTTTTCACTTTCGAAATAAAGAGGAAAAAAATGTCAAGTGTTTTATGTGTGGTCAACCTTTAGGTCACATTTAAGTGTGACACTCACACGTGCGCACGCACACACACACACACACACACACAGACATGGATAAAATATGTCTGACAGCACTGTGAATATTAGCTGTCTTCATCATAGTCTACCCTATGCACCTATAATAATAATAATAATAATAATAATAATAATAATAATAATGAGCTTCAGACTACTTGTAGACCACTTCTTATACACAAACTGCAATTCTTTAGTATACTAAGGACCTCCACTGCATTAAAATGTTACTCTGTACAATGAAACCATTAGAAAATGACTCGGTGTCTCTAGAGGGCTGGTATAGGACACAATATAGACTGTATATTATGGGACAGAATGTCAATGTTGACAATGCACCCTCTGCCTGTACGTGTAGTGTCTTAATGGCAATTTGGCTGCTGACAAAATGCAAAGGCCCTGGGAAGTGCATGTTTAATTCCGGACCATCAGATGTAAGACAATGTTTATAGCTTCCGGGTTAACACGGGGACTGTGCAGGAGACATATGACAGTGTTTAATATTATAACGAATCTATCTGTAGCTCAGAGAATTGGTTAATCTAGTCACTTCGTCGAAGACTACAACACCCATAATGCTTTGATACAGCGACCTCACATGTGGCCAATAGGTTTTGCAGAATTTACGAGGCGAGGTATTTTCAGCTGGAATTCCACATGAAGTTTTGTGAACACAAACATCTGGTCTAGGATTTAACCACTTCGGAAAATGTCTTTGTCAGAAGAGTATCCGCCTTTCAAACTCGGCGAGTCTCGTTTCGATCAGGTAAAACTGCCTGATTCAGAAGCAGACTTTGACCACACTGCTGAAAATGTAGCTGTCAGCCAAGGTGTTCAGGATATGTTTATTTACCATTGCCAGAGATAAATCAGTATAGTGGACTGCTTCCATAATTTAGTGTATTGCATGTGGTTTTATAGTTTTTGCTATAAAGACCTTTCACGTGCGCTTACTAAGTTGGTGATATGCAATGTAGCTACTACAGAAAGCTCGAAGCATGAGTAGAGGATTGAGTCAAAAGCCCAAGAAGTTGAAAGAAGGCGTGTCTTCTGTGATTGCGCCGCTGAACCTATGCGAGAACTGTGAAACAAGCCCGTTGGTGTCGTGCTGGTACAGATTGGGCCTGTTGAAGCAGCGACCTCTGTCGGAGAAGCTTTAAAATTGTAACTGCGAAAAAATGCTTGTGAGTGCTCCTAATTTGCAAACCATGAAGTCGCAGAGTGTGAATTGTCTTTTATGAACAAGTGACACGTATCATGTGAAGCTAATTGTTTATTATAATGCCAAAAACTTGTAATTTGTAGTGTTGACAAGGTAGTGATGTAGCCTGTAAAA
>CM059278.1:28074531-28077031 GCA_030347295.1 Setipinna tenuifilis
TGTGTGTGTGTGTGTGTGTGTGTGTGTGTGTGTGTGTGTGTGTGTGTGTGTGTGTGTATAGTAAACTATATAGGGTGTGAGTTCCATTGTTTTGTTGCCTTCATAGTGCACTACATAGTGGATGCAGCCAGAGCCTTACTCCACCTGTGCAAATGTAGGTTTCCCTGCTGTTGCGTGTTGACAGAGCGAACACCCCCACAGGCTATGCATGTAAGGAAGGAGGCACTCAGTAAAGTATCGCATTATTAGCATTAATAAATTGCCTAAGTGAACACTCATTAACTCATGGTCTTCTGTATAAAGGGGCATAATAGGATTGTTTGTGTGTGTGTGTGTGCATGTCTCTGCGCATTTGTTCGCACGCGAAGCGTTTGTTTGACTATTTCCGACGCGTTCCCCTGCTAATATTTTTGTTTTGGTTTCCGCGTGAGAAACGTTACTTCAGCGTTGGCGGCTCGAGCTGGGCCCAGGGGGATCCAGAAGATTCTCCCAAGATGTGGAGGGGGCTGTAATTAAATAACCCCTGGCCCTCCATTTAATTAAATCAACAGGTCCCCCCCCCCCCCTCTGATGAGATGGTAATTGGCTCCTCGTTAAGGCTCCTCGTTAGGGCACGACCGCTGCAAGCTAATTGGATAATTAGCCCTGAAGAGGCAGTGTGTCAGGACTCCAGAGCTGTTTACTATTTGTTTGTTTGTTCTTGTTTTTTTTCCCTTTTAGCATTTAGGTATAAACGGTTATTAAAGACAGCTAATTGAACCCAGTAGAAGCGTTGATGTTTGAATTGTTTGGACTGTTTTCCTTGCCAATGATTTTCTTATGTGAAGGAGGGTAATTTCAGAGTAATAGCCCCAATCAAGCTCCTATCTGTCACTCAAATGGCATTTTAACAGCTTCCTGTCATCTGTGTAACTGTGTCAACCCAATTGTGACATCCAAGAGTGATGGCTAGACACAGACACACACACATAAGGAGTAGCCTTGGTTCGCATGGTGGACATCACCATGACCGCCACACTTGTCTATGCGCTACTTGTGTTTATGGCCATGTTTGGGTGAAGTAGGATGTAACCTAAACAGGGTGAGAGGATGTAGTGCACAGAGCAAGGATGGAAATTCGCACCAGCCACCAGTCAAAGTGCTGGTAAATTATAAAAATTGGCTGGGATATTTCGGACACAATAATGATTTACTATTGAGTGGCTGGTGAAAGTTTATCATTCATTTGTCAGTGGCTGGTAAAAAGTTCACATTTTGCGAAGTGAATTTCCACCCCTGCCACAGACTGCGATGAGCACACTAGGGTCTCCTTCCTCTTGTTATGGAGCTCAACCCCCTGTTGCCCTACCGTTTGCCCCAGGGCCTGAAGCTCAGCACAGCTCAGCTCCGCACAGCGTGGCGTGGAGCCCTTCCCTCTTCGTCATGGCAGCCCTTGTTGACACCGCTGCAGTGCAATCCTGCTGCCTGTTTACCAGCTTTTTGATGTGTTATTATGTTTTTTTATCAGGCAGCACAGCCATGGCAACCTGTGAGTTGATTCGGGGATGCTAGAAAATGGCATCTGACAAGCCAGCTCTAAGTCCATATCTCCTCACTTGTATTTGAGGAATGACTTAATCCGAAAAAAAAAAAAAGTTATGCTGGTTATGTCCTAGTTAAGATGTTTCATTTAGTACTGCATGGACTGGAATCAAGGAAAGCTAATCAAGGAACGTTTCTGTTTTTTTTTTCAACATAAAAGGCAAAAGCTGCACAATTTCAGCTGTTGATTGATCCAGCTGCACTTTTCTTTTGCAAAATGCAACTTGTATGAGACAGGACAACACAACGTTTTATATACATTAGTCTAATTTTACACAGTGTTTAGCAAAAAGTCTGAATTATGTATGTGCTTTTTTATTTGTGTGTGTGTGTGTGTGTGCGTGCGTCTGTGTGTGTCTGTATAATGTGAGCATGACTCTATAGCTAAAGCCTTGGGTGTATATCATAGCCAGTCCGCTAACAATAGAATAGAATAACAGACCGAATAAAATTGAAAGTGAGAGTGTTGAAATAGATTGCCCGTAAAATGTCTGTATGAACTAGCATTAGTGGCAATGCTCATACGTGTGATTGCTTTAATTGAAAAGCATAAACACTAAATGTTGGAACAGCCTTGAATTGATTAGGTGTGCTAATTAAAAGAAATTCCTCTGAATGACATTAATAATGTGCAGAAAGCTTTTCGTCTTCTGTTTGCCTAATCAGCCTTCACTCTACCCACTGAAATTATATTTCTAATGTGCCTTTTTCCAGGGATTACATTGGTTTTAACTAATTACCATGTAAACAGCAATAAGATCTCTCCATTTTCTAGACTGTGTATTTCCTTGTGTGTGTGTGTGTGTGTGTGTGTGTGTGTGTGTGTGTGTGTGTGTGTGTGTGTGTGTGTGTGGATGTGGATGTGCATGTGTATATGTGTTTGTGCCTGAAGCCATTTTAATTTGTTGCCCCTGTGTGA
>CM059278.1:28082031-28144531 GCA_030347295.1 Setipinna tenuifilis
CTACACACCATTCAAAGACTCCTATTTTCCACACAGTGTGACAGCACCCAGAACAATCCAACAACACTCGACAATTACAGCAAACAGTCCCGCTGTAATCTGCACGCAGAACACGAGATACCATATGAGAAACACACGCCAGCGCTTTGACACCCTGCCTTTTATCACGCGTTTAGATTGAAATGTCCTCAGTAATAATCTATTTGTCCATATGGTGACTGATCCACAGACATATGTGCTGTTGCCAGACCCCCCCCCCCCATCTCTCTTTCTCCCTCTCTCTCTCTCACTCTCTCTCTCTCTCTCTCCTCCTTCACTTGCTCCTCTCCTCTCTTCTCTTCTCTTCTCTTCTGCTCTCCTCCTTTTCTCACACCCTTGAGAGTTTTTTTTTTCTCTTTTTGACACTTCCTGAATGCCGTCCAGACGAGAGTCTTCCTAAAACACTGCCTTAGCACAGGGCCCTCCTTCCTCCTTCCTCCTTCCTCCTTTCTCCTTCTCCAATCTCCGTCCCCCCCAAAACCTGTCGCCTCTCGCTTTCACACTCCCCGGGATGCCTCTCCGCTCCCCCGCGCCTCTCTCTCTCTCTATCTCTCTGACTTGCGCACACACACATACATACACACACACACTCTCTCTCCCTCTCCCTCTCTCTCTCTTACACGCTCGCTCGCATGCACACGCGCCCATACACTCATTCTCTCACACACTTACTCACTCCGCCATCTGTTTATGGAGAAAATATTGCACATCTTAGCTCTGGCTTGGAATCCTACCAGCCGGCACATTTTAGATTTGTGCCCAGGAACCTGTATGGGAGTAAAGGGCTGTGAGACGGAGAAAAAAAAAGAAATCTAAAAAAAAAATATCTGTTCGATTGCGACTTTCAGCAGTATTTTTTTTTTTACTTTATTACAGTGTTTAGCAACACTAAGTGCCTTCAGCAGGGATAATATTTTAGAGAAATAGAGTTTCAGTGTGTACAAAATATGAAGTAGCATTTTTGCAGCTTGTAGCAATTATAGCTTCAGTTACATATGTATTGGTATGTATATCAAAGAAAGTTTAAGCATTTGTGTTTGGAAATCTAATAGTCATTTGTGTTAAGTGTATATCCATATGTGTTTATTTTTTTATTTTTGTTCTCAGATCTCTGTGGCTCTGCTTGAGCCAGAAATTGCCGCGGCGACAGACTGTGAGGTGGTGACTTATAACAAGGGTCTTTAATCAACCGCACTTCGGAGTTAGTCAAGAATCCCTCCCAAACGTAATAAGCCAAGAGTTGTGACGAAGAGACTTCTGAAATAGAGCTGAAATATCACTCGATGTAGCACTAACACACACACACACACACACACACACACACACACACACACACACACACACACACACACACACACACACAGAAGCCAACACAGAAGCCAACACATGCACATGTCACACACACAAATAAACTCACAGACATAGTCTCATGGACAATCTATAACCTAATCATTAATATACCAGTGACACATTTAAACACACACACAAATACATACACACACACACGCAGCAGCTGCAAATCTGAGCTAAATAATGTTTAAGATTGACAAACATTAACTGTTTACATGATGTATTTTTATTAATCCACTAAATCAATGACGATAACTATTTGTATTATCTTAACCTTGCTTGTAATCTCCCTTGTGTCTTTGCTAGTGTGGTTATTACGGTAAATATCAGATTAATAATCTGTGCGCAGATAAAAAAACTATTGTTTGTATGCTAAGACTTATCAGGCACATATAAAATAATATTTTTCATGATGGAATTATTTTTGTACTAATTCTGAATTAAACACTGTAACTTTTTGGGATTTTGTTTTCAAAGTATAGTGGTAATCGTTATCTTTGTGTGTGTGTGTTTCTGTAAATGCCTCTTATCATAATCAGCATCACTTTCCCGCCCAGCTGTTTGTTTGGCCCGTTGGCATGGCAACGTGTCACGGTCATCTGCAGTGGCGTGGAACAAGACATGAAGCCACACGTTCAGCAAAGTTGAGGACTACACCCCACACACACACACACTAATACACACACTCGAACATACATGCACACTGGTACACATACTTAAACACACACACACATGCACAAGCACACACAAATACTCAGTCAAATGCCTAACAGACACACACACACATGCACAAACACATATTCAGTCAAATACCCACCACACACACACACAAACACACACACACACACACACATACATGGTTAAATGGTTAATGCAAACATACCCTTTTACAAATAAGGGACCGTGAGATGTACTTCTTTGCATCTTTCAGGCTAGATTGGTGATAACTGTGAGTGCTCTTCTTGTGAAGAGGAGGAAGTGAAGACAGATGAAAAAGGAAGAACTAGTACAACTTTGGAGGGAAAGATGTAGATACTACTAGATTAATGCTAGATATTTTTATATCTTTTTATTGTTTAGGAAATAAATACAATGCTGTATTTCCTGTGACTGCACTTTCCCACTTGCATGGAATCCCAGTGCATTTCCTTTTTTTTCCACTCCGTGATACCTCCCACTCCTCCCCCGCCCCCCTCCCCCCTCCCCCGGCCCTGGCGTATTGTGGCAGCTGGGAATAGAGGGGTATTCTGAGTAATTGTTTGTTAAGTGGAGCGCTGTGAAGGTGTGGAACTCGTTAGGCATTCTGCCAGCATGTACACACACACAAACACACACACACACACACACACACACACACACACACACACACACACACACAGACACCTTTGTGCATACAGAAAAACACGTAAAACACATGTCTGCATATACACAACTACACAACCAGACACACACACACACACACACACACACACACACACACACACACACACACACACACACATACACGCTTGCACATAAGTGCATTTGAGCGTTGTCTAGCCTCTCTGTCTCTGTTGGGCCTCTCTCTGTCTTGTTCCATTAGTTAAAGACGGTAATGCTCAAGTGGAATGACGGCAATGATGCTCCAAAACACTGTGTGTGTGTGTGTGTGTGTGTGTGTGTGTGGCTGTGTGTACTTCCACACCTGCACTGAGGATAGAGTGTCCAGTATGTTCAAAACAAACCTCAGCTCCTTCTTGTGCCTGACATGCTCATTGTGCAGTAAGTGTGTGTGTGTGTGTGTGTGTGTGTGTCCATGCAACTGAAAGAAAACGCATGTCAAACAGTAGTCGTGGTCACCTCTTCACATTTGGAGTTCATTTGGTGGGTCATTCAACACAGATTCCTTACAAGTTCCTTTGACAAGATAGCATTAGGGAAGACATGGTGCGTATCTCTGCTTGTGTGTGTGTGTGTGTGTGTGTGCGCGCGTGCGTGTGTGTGCAGGTGTGTTTCAGGGTGTGGGTGTTAAAAAGCCTCCATTAGAAAAATAGTTCACTTCATTTGACTCAGGAAGTGGCATAATTCTCACATTAAACTGGCATGGGCTCCACGCTTTTGACTCTGCCCTTTCACAACAACTATCAACAAACGGAGACTTCTGCACTTTTCTCTCTAAAACATCTTTATTTGTTTTTACAATTTTTGTTCTGAAAAATTCATTTGATATTTGTTGGCAAATATTTTACCGCGCGAGAACCAGGGATGGCTAATGCACCAGAGAAACACACACACATTCACACTTCATCTTTATGAACACACACTCTCATGAATCCACACACATTCATGCAAACCCTGTCTTTTTATGCAGGCTGATACAGTAAAACACCTACAACACACACACACACACACAACAGCATATGCTAATATTCTTTCTTCTCCTCACACACGCAAGTGTGAACACGTGCCATGGTCATATGTTATATCTCAATAACACACACACTCACACACACACACCATGGTTAGAAATTAGCTTCGTAAAATATGAATCTTCACGAGCCACTGACAATTTTTTTTGTAAAATTCACATTATTTTGTGTTCAAAATCTACCAGCTACTTTCATATTTTACCAGCATTTGGGCGGTCGCTGGTGCCAATTTCCATCCCTGACAAACGCACACACACACACACACACACAAAAGACTCTGCACAGTGCCCATGGGACACTCTCTGCTCAGACTCCTGTGTGCCAAGCAGGAAGGTCAAGCACACAAAGACCTGGATTACACAGAGGCTGACCTTTGAACTCCGACCTTGGCTCAGCTGTCTATAGACAGTCTATGGGCATGAAGGAGTCTGACCATGAGTATGAACACACAGCTCATCAGTAGAGACTTTAAAGAGGGTGCTTATCATTTCTCTCTCTCTCTCACACACACACACACACAGACACACAATAAACATAATTTTTTATCATTCATCCGCTCACACACCCAGCAGAAGATGGACAGGACAGTGAAAAAATTAGTATACTGGCAGGATGAGATTTGTGTGTGTGCGTGTGTGTGTGAGAGAGAGAGTGAGTGGGTGTGTGTGTGTGAATGAGTGAGTGGGTGGTGGGGGTTTGGTGTTGTGTAGCAAACAACACCAGTGCTACATTTGGGTGTAAGTGACCACAGGAACCAGGTTTGAAGTCTGACCCGAGTCATTTCACAAACCCACAGCCCATCTGTCTTTCCCATTTATGTCCTGTCATCTCGTCAGTGTCCTGTTCAATGAAGGGTACATAGCCCAGGAATATGACTTATAAAAAATAGATTAGATGTGTGGTGGTTTCAGTGGGAAAAATATTACAATACATACAGATGTGTCAAACATAAGGGCAAAAAGCTAAAGCAAAAAAGAGCAAGAGGAACATCAACCGCGGAGAGAGAAAAGAGCGAAAATGTTCACATTTAGGTGTGTGTGTGTGTATGTGTGTCTTAGGTGTGTGTCTGTCTGTGTGTGTACGTGCTTTCAGTGCCATTGATGTCCCGGTTGTAAGAACAGGGTTAAAAAGGCTCAAAGCAAGCCCGAAGCAGGAATCAGTCTTGGTTCTCCACACGCATTCAGTCCTCCAGTCCACACGAAACATTACAAGTGATCAGTAATCTTTTTCACATAATAAATAGGGCCCATAGTTGGTCTTGTGTTGGGGTTGGGTGGGGGGGTGGTTTAGGACTCGGACATGACGTCTATGTCCTCGCTGGGCGTCTGTTTGGTGGCCAGACGCCAGCGGTTGATGTGGTGGTTCCCCTTCTTTCTCTGGCCGCTCTCGGGGCCCTCCTCCTCCAGCTTCTGACGCTTGTACTTCGTGCGACGGTTCTGGAACCACACTTTCACCTGAGGAGGAACCATGAGGAGAGTCAGCACTACTGTGGGGCCTGTCTGATGGGAACCAGGTCCTTGGCTTAAAAAAACACCTTAAAAAAATGCTTTCAGTCATTCTTTTATTATTCTTTTATTCTATCACCCTGGAATCAGATCCTTGTTTAAAGTCCCTAAAGGTCCCACTTTTTCTCCCCAGAAGGGATTAATAAGGTTTTATTCTATTCTAAAAAAAACCACTCAAATGTTTAGTCGTTGTTTTATCATTCCTTCATTCTATAATTCTTTTTTAGTTTCCTAGCTTCCATTTTTCTATATGGGAAAAACTTAGGAAATTCTGGCTTGAATGTACCTCACTTCATTAAATTTGTTTCATTGTAATACTTACACAGTTTTGCAATTAATGTTTTACATAGCAAACTTATCAAAATCTTAGCCCTGATGTTCATCCGAAGTTCATCCTAAATATTGCACTATTTTTATGCTTTAGTTGTTACCATAAAATTACAAGAACCATAGCATTTTTATGTGCTTAAGAAAGTAATATACAAGCCCTCATACCCGATCTGCCCTCTTTGTTGAACCACAAAACTGCAGCGCAAATTTGCACAATATTTGGCCCATGCACGTTTCGTATCTACTTGATATATTGCGCGGAAGGCAGTGAAGACTACTGCGCAGTTCGCAACATGATGAGATATGCCCGCGCCATTACGATGCTCTATGTTTCCAAATGTTGCTGTTAATTGTACCGGCATGAGTGGATTCCATGCATGTTACCATGTAAATGAAAGTGCCCTAATACACAAATGATATTTGTACATTTGGAGCGTTTTATATGTTGATATTAGCATACTTGCAATGTCATATGTAGGCCTACAATAAGCCGAATTTAGGTGCTCTACCTCAGTAGGTTATAAATCCTGTTGGCACTGTCCAGTAATCTGCCAAAGCGTTCAAACAGCAAAGCTGATTATCCGGAACTGCCTAAACAAATTCTTTATTTCACTGCGTCGAGCACTCCAACCCATCACTATGTTCCGCACTTGACTGGCTTCTGCAGTTCATCCCGGGGTTATCCACTTCAGTGGCCGAGGAAGCAGTACATGTTTTCTTTTCTTTCCCGAGGTGCCGGAAACTAATTTAGTTGTGGTAAATCAATGTTGTAGGTTTGTGTCAGTGTGTGTGTACGTTACAAACAAAATATATCTGCTTAAGTTATTTTCTCAGAGAGATGACAGGTAGAATTTTAATTTGATTGACAGGAAACGCATGTCAACTAAGCGACTATGCAGTGCATAAATAACATTAGTCTATACAGCGCAACCATCCATTTCTTAAGTAGGGGTATACTGGAAACAGAAGTAGGCCTACTTACAATGTGCTAATAAAATATGAATTAAATATCCATATGCTTTACAAAAAAGAATACAGCTTTTTCAGAATAAAATTCCTGAGCCTATATTTGAAGTGTCCCAATTATTTCATTGTTGAGTTGTCATACATATTTCTTTTCGTCAAAAAAAAAAAAAAAAAAAGTAGTTTAGTCGATTGATGATGGGGAATGATGAGTTGACAGATGATGCGGTATGATGAGTTAAGGTTTACTTCAAAATATATATAAAGGGATGCAATAACAATAATTAATTTACTGGTGAAAACGTTTGCCATGGTAAATTAACCATTAAATGTATAGTTGTCAAATGTTTTTCGACGTAGGCCTATGACACACCTTGTCTTTAATTTTAGAGCCTGTGGTAAGAAAACACAGACTGGGAAGCCTTTTTTAGAACAGCGATTTTTTTCTCCCACAACTAATCAAAGACTACTTCCCACTCATTTACACAATGCTTTTAAAAATATATGCCTACTGCAAGGCTAATTTGGATCGGAAGTGTAATAATATTCGACAGAAAACGACAGCAAATGCAGGGTTACATGTCATTAACAACCTATTACATTATTTTTGTTATTAATGGCGTGGTAATAAACGACTCGTTACATGAACTACCTTAGGGTCCTCTAAAAGTGAATAATTTTAGATTTCTGTTATGACTGCGTAAACATTTTATTACATTGTTTTATTTATTTAGCCTAAAGAACAATCTTATGAACATGCAGGATAGATTTCAACAGGAGAACGCTTGTTGTAGTTGAAGAATAAAATGCGCAGATGTTCAGTCCTAAAGTTTTTCCAACGGCATTCATGTGGGGCACCCCGAAATAAATTTGTTCAATTTAGAGATCAACAACCCTACTATTTTTTACTTGTAAAACGACAAAAAACTGACCATAAATTAACTCTCTATATTATGACGCCTATATGTTGCTTTAGACAGTAATGTGCATTAACAGTGGGCAATGCAACACATGCGTTGAGTGGGTTTATAGGAGCGCTCAAAAGTGTACCTGTGTTTCTGACAAGCTCAAACTGTTAGCGAGCTGCTTTCGCTCTGCCCCAACCACGTAGTGATTCTTCTCGAAGGCTCTCTCGAGCCGCAGGAGCTGTGACGGAGAGAATGCAGTTCGAATGCGTTTGGGCTTCCGAGCAAACGGCCCGTGCAAGAGGAGGGCGTCTTGGGAAACGTCGTTTCCTAAAAAGAAGAAAGGGGAAAAAAAACAATTAGGATCCACAGTGTCCAGCTTCGGGAATGCGCGCATGGTATTTCGACGCAATGAAGTGGAAACGGACGCAGCACGAGATCAGGTGGCCCTGTGGTAAAACCGCTCGCTCATTAGCCTCCCGCTGCACTGAATACAGGAAGCAGTCGGAGGGCCTAGAACCAATGTGAGCCCAGCACACCATCACCATAGCAGTTTTTCTTGTTTCACAATATTCTCTATGAATAATATCTTATCTAAATGTCATTGTGTTATGATGTATCAGGTCTTTGGTACCTAGACGAATTGCTTATTTGGTCAAAGCTGAAGTTTCACAGACCATGTGCACCTAAGCAACGCTTCACTAAGCAAGATAACCTAGTTTAAACGTGTAGCCTACATTAGACCTCACTGTTGGCAAGCCCACTTTGCTTGTTGTATTAAAACCATTTCTGTTGATGTAGATAAATGAATCTCTTCCTGACCATTCGTACGATACAGTTTAAAATATATCAGAGAATGGCATTACTATTCTTGGATGGCAAAATGTTACTGTAGCCTGTATCTCAGGCTAAGCAGCCAGCCGTACACAAAATGTTACATTTTTGTTTAGCCTATTCTGAGGCGAAAATGAGGGCCGAGGTCCGACTTGCAGCCGAAATATCAATCAAAGTGGCAAGTGGTTCATGGCATAAACAGGGCATTGATGACACAACATGTCTGGAAGTACAAAGAGGGCATAACTGAACAAACCTAGTGCTATTTGTCAACCGGCATTTTGACGTGTTCAAGTAGGGCGAGAACGACTATGCCTAAAAGTCCCCCCACCCTCAAAGTCTGCATTATATAAATACAATTAACATCTGTGTTAAGATAATAATCATAATAATAACGGCTTTAGTAAATGCAACCAACGTGCAATGTATCAGCAATAGGCTGTATGATAGCAATGGTAAAGGCTAAAAATAGGTAGCCAAATGTGGAAACCTACATATGTCTACGGGGGGCTCATCCTTACTTAAGTAGTCAATTAGACTGTAAGAATGCTACAAGCCTTCATGTAGGTGAGTTTCAAATCGCAGATTTGGCAAAGCCTATGTGGGACCCTAAATACAACTACTGATAACTAACCTAAAGATTGCCCATCATCGTGAGATTTAGTGAGGTCTGTAATAATACAATAATTACAGCATAATATTTGTATTTCTCCTCGGTGAAGATTTTTTTTTATGTCAGACTGTACCCTACCCTGTTTTAGCCTTAATTTGCCTTTAGGTCCCCTGATATTAATGAAACAAAAGAATACTTATCACAACATTAGGCAATAATTAAAGACAGAACCAATCCCTTCAGCTACCCTTATTATTCTTAATCAAAAACCTGAAATTTGAATATAGGCTACACATTCTCTGTGGTTTTCTTGTTATTTTTTATTATTCTACTACTACCACCAACACTACTACTACTACTACTACTACTACTACACGGTTTAGTACTACTACCTCTGGCTCTATTTTTTTATATCTTAGATGGACAACGCACTAGCCAGTTTAGCTCAGGGGTCTGTGAGAGAGAGCAGGTTGGTTGGCGGCGCTGGAGCCTAAGGCGACAGCTAATCGTACATTTTCATTACAGCTCCCAACACAAAACAATTCCCGCTATCTGGTCCAGTCAGTGCCACCACCTCGGAAGTGTAGCCACGGGCACCTAACAGAGAGCGCTGCCACAGAATTTTAGATAAAATACTCTTCTCGCAACAAAGACATTTTTTTTTAAAGATATATAGCCTATAGCACACATATTGCATGGCAGGAAAACGAAAAGCAGCTTAACAATGTTTAGAGAATTAAATTATTATCAGTTTAATTAATATTCTTAATAATTGTAGCATTATTATTATTATTATTATTGTTGTTGTTTTTGTCATCATCATTATTATTATTGCTGTTGTTGTCATTATTATTATTTATTGTTATCATTAACACTGATCATTGCTGTCGTTGCTGTGATATTGCATGATTATTATTAGGCCTACTATTATTAGTCTATTACTATTATTATTGTTATTATTATTATTACTACTGTTACTGCTACTACTACTACTCCTACTACTATACTATAGGCTAATAACAATAACAATAATAATAACAATAATAATAATAATAATAATAATACATTGCCTGTTGATACTGCATGCATACTTAAACACAACAGGAAAATGTCATTGTACACTTCTTGGACAAAACATGAAGGACACCATCACTGGGAATATCTGAAAGATTATAACGCGTCTAATGTTACTACATATTTACATGGGTTATGTATAGCTGTTTACCTTGGAATCTGTGGCCGAAGAATCTGTTACGTAAGACCCACGGGTAGAAGTTGAGTGGCTCACGGTGCTGCGTGCTAAAGAAGTGCGGGTGCTGTAGGTGTGCGCTGCCGAGCTGGTGCGGATGCACTGCGAGAGATGGGTGGCTGACGGTCTCCGGGAAGACCAGCTCCGGATTTGGGTAGAGAGACCTGCTTGCTGTGGGTTGATAGCCGCTCATGAAGCCGTCGGTCGGTGTGGAGGTGTAGCTGAGTGCTGTCGGCCGGATGGGTTCTTCGGCAGTCATCGGGCTCTCCTTTGCTACTAACGACTCAATCGTAAAACAACGCTTCCCAGCTGTGGAAAACATCCTCAAAAGTCCTGGCAGGTCCACGAGAAGTCCAGCAGAAGATGCACACCTTCACCTAATTAAGATGTCTTTACATAGATGCCTTGTCTCACGGGTTATAATTCAAACCATTGGATTCGTTGGCATGGAATTGTTTTTTGGAGGACGACTTGGAACCCCTACAAGTCAAAGCAACTCGTGTGCAGGAGCCATTCCCGTGAAGTGAAAAGTGCGCTAGGAGTCGCAAGGTTCAGGAAGACCCCAGCTCATGTCACAGCAAACGCGCCCTGATTGGACGGACTCACCTGTCAGTCAGAACTGTTAAGCTACACCTGGCTTTTAGATGTGCCAGTGGGCGGAGTTTACATTCATTTGAACGCAATAATGAGCATAATTAGTTTAATTACGGACTCTGGCATAACTGGATTACTGCTTGTCTGCCTGTCGACAAATTCCATTATCTGGATTCTGATTGAAGCCGACTCTACATGTATTGAGTTACCTGCAGTCATAAACATCAGAGGCCCCGCAGTGTACAGGGGGGAATAGACCTATGTACACTTCACCAAACCTGTCAAGTCTAAATAAGGCTAACAACCGTACCACGAATAAACAAACAACATTTGACAAACAACACATGAGTTAGGGGAATCGATTAGTCCTCTTAAAATTGCTTAGGCTACTCTAATATCAAAGAGGGATGCTTGATTTGCTGAGGCGGCCAGTTTGAGGTCCTCGTTGTGTACAGGCTATCGGACTCTCCAAACAGGAACACTATGTTATGTGTGAGGAATAAAAAATGAAAGGCTTATTACTCATCGGTCCTGCATGAGCAGGATACATTGTTATTATTTTTTTTACCTTTGATTTATTTTACACAAAAGGTTTTCAGGTAGCACACTGCACTATAAATTGGCTGCGTATCCCTGAGTTTTACAGAAATACCGTACACGGCTTGAAATGCATGGAGGCTTCAAAAAATGTAATTATCTTGTGGAATTTACAAAAAAAAACCGTTTAGCTATATATGGCCTATATGTATGCATTTTCGGGGAAATGCAGTTGACAACATTTTACTTTAACCCACTTATCGTGCCACTGGATCCTATTCCACGGCCATCTACAAATGTCAACAGCCTACCATTGATATTCCTATAATAACAGCTTAACAACATATCAACATGTCACAGGGGTAAAATACGCAGAGATAAAATTAGTTTTGCTAAACCTGAAAGGAGCAGCCGTTTGAATCTCAACAGGTTATACAGTCATAGTTTAGTGTATAACTAGAACTGGGCGGATTTAATAAGAAACCTGCGAGTTCGTTCCGGTCGGTGAGGTATTAACTCCCCGGCTATAGTGGAGACTTGGTCTGAGAGCTGGACAGTGATAACATCTTCCCGCCAGACCAGTATAGGATACTTGCACCTGTTCCTGGCTCGCTGTATACCCAAAGGGCGAGGTGTCATGCAAGGGCCCTGTGTTGGAAATAAATTCTTCAGCAGATTTCATGTTAATGGCGAAATGCTAGCACAGGGGGCAAGCTTGCTATGGAGATACACATGCCATTAAATAGGCCGAAGAATATTTTTTTTGTCTTTGTAAATCGTTGTTTAACCTCTGCTGTCACTGAAAGTTACCCGTTTCTCCCTCGGGGTTATTTAATATGGTCATAGTGTGCATTTAGAGTTAACGTTTAGCTCTGTGATTTGCTCGTTAACCTTGTGAGCGCATTAGAAAATCATTACGCAGAGAGATTGAGTGCGCGGACATCATGTACAGTGGGTATTTAGGGACTCGAGACCATAAAGACTTACTCAGCGCCCTTTAAAGGGAGCTCATTATTATTAATTATTAAGTAATTAATGAACTGATTGACTCAAAAACACGCTTTCAGTCAGCTGCTTGGATTCCTTTAACAACTTCATATATGCAGGATGTGATCTACAATCTGTAATGGGGAAAAGATACACACAAATCTATTGCGATTATTATTAATAGTAGTTGTAATAGTAGTAGTTGTTGTTGTTGTTGCTGTTGTTGTTATTATAAGTATTCTTATTTGTTGTTGTTTTTACTCTTGTTGCTTTATGAGGGCAACTATTGAGTATTTGAGTAAAGTATGATTTGGGTAAATTATTTGAGTAAAGTATGATAGACACATTGCATAATGTATTGGAAATTGCCATAATTACATGGCCACCTACCATAGTAATAATAATAAGTCTTAAAGTAATTAAACCCTGTAAACAAGTTTTCTGTTTGGAGCAAGAGTGATTCATAACTGAACCCTGTAACAGACAAACAGTGAGAGTGGTCTCACTCCGCATTTCCAGATGCAGATTTAGGCTAGAGGGCCAGCAAGAAATCTGCTATGTGCGTGATGAGTCACGGTGTCTCAGGAAGTTATTTCTCCAAATGTTAATGAATATTGGGCCTTTATGGAACATGGATATACGAGGAAATGTGTGAAGGGCATAATTTCTCACAAAAGCGGATACACAACACTACTAGAATATAAAACACACACACACATACCGAGAGAGAGACAGACAGAGAGAGAGAGAGGTTTACCAACATGGAGAGAGAGAGAGGAAGAGAGAGAGAGTCAATGAGCAAGAGAAAGAGAGAGGGAGAATGTGAATTGATGAGGGCAGGAGATAACTGTCTCTGGGCCTGGCCAGAAGTGAAGTCGTGTTGTTCTCCGTAATGATTAAACTGAGATTTTTGGCTGTACTTTAACATGCTTTGCTGTGTGGGTGTGTGTTGTATGAATAAATAAGGCATCTTATGCTCTCATATTTACAAAGGATTCCTGTAAATGCTGTTTACATACTAAAATACAGTCACACGCATGCAGACACACATGCACACATATATACACACCCCCATACACATTCTCACAAATGCATAGACACACAAAAACAAAAACAGAAAGAAAGAAACACACATATACACGTGCACATGCACACACACAGAAACACACACACACACACACAGACACACACACAGACACACACACACACATGCACATTCTCACAAACTCTGAGATATTCCTTCTGGAAACTTCTTGTTCCACCTCATGCAGACCCCACACTTTTCCTCCTTCTGTTTTTTACTCCTTCTCTGTCTGTCACTCCTCTCTCTCCTTCTGTAATTAAGAGCTCATGCAGTCTGTAATGAATACTAATGGAGAAACGAACCATCTGTGCGAAAGCAGAATTAAAATCTACCATGCTGAGACACACACACACACCCACCCACACACACAGAGTGAGAGAGAGAAAGAGAGAGAGAGTAAGAGAGAGTAGAGAGAGAGAGAGAGAGCAAGGAAGGGTGGAGGGTAAAAGAGGGGTAGTGAGAAAGTTATGAGGAAGAAGTGTGTTCATGACTAAATGTGTGTGTGTGTGTGTGTGTGTGTGTGTGTGTGCGTGTGTGTGTGTGTGTGTGTGTATGTGTGTGTGTGTGTGTGTGTGTGTGTGTGTGTGTGTGGTTCATTATATGTAATACCTACCTACACATTTCCTAAATGTAAAAAATCCATAATCTTCTTCACAACAACAAGACCAATGATAAATATAAAAAAACCCCACAAAAACAAAAAAAAACTATAAAAAGCTCACTGCCATATGCTTGACCATCTTTTAAGAAGTTGTAACTTATTGCTTAGGAGCCCAGTGAGTGGGAGGAATTCATAATTACACCGCGCATCAAGACTAGTGAGCTATTTAGTAACTAAATGTCTCCATACAGCTGATGATTAAAGAGCGCTCAGACTTTAAACGGCATATTTCCATGCGCTCTAATCCCTGGCCTGACCTCATCTACTGCTCATATCCCTCCTCCGTTCTGCTCCTACTCCCAGCCCTGCCACCACGCATGGACAACCAGATTAGAGATTTGGAGATAGGGTAGAATAGGATGGATAAAGTGTGAAATAAGTTGCTACACTACTACTATAATTTTACTAGTTATCTCAGTTATGTATGTGTGTATGTATGTATGTATGTATGTATGTATGTATGTATGTATGTATGTATGTATGTATGTATGTATGTATGTATGTATGTATGTATATATGTATGTATGTGTATGTGTCTGTCTGACTGTCTGTTTATCTATCTATCTATCTATCTATATAATTTTAATAAGATATTAATTAGCTATCATATGTCACTGTTATGGCTCCTGAAATATTAAGAATTGGAAAACAACCTCATTTGATTTGGAGAGCCTGGTACCGAGATTTAGTTTTCTGTGAGAGTATATTTGTGCTACATTCTGTACATTTGTAGAAAAAGGCAAAGCTTTTAAAAACCTTGCGGTATCTAGTGCACCTAAGTGTTGCTGGGTAATGGAGGGGGGAAGAGATCCAGCCTGGTGTGAGAATCCTCACCTTAGCAATGCTGTCATCACTTAGTGCCATTTGGACTAATTAAAATCACACACATGCATAAGCCATCTCCTCTTAGATCGCAATGTGTAATGTATAAAGAAAATCGTAAAAAGGATGAAAAAAAAAACATGATAAAACACTATGCTTAAATCAATTCTGTAAATAGTGAATAAGAGTGTGGGTATACATGTGGTCATGGAAATTTTTATAAAGACCTGCATTCCTAGAAATTCATCCATGTTATACAAATTTCATATGGCTTTCTCTAAAATCATCAGGGTAGCAGTATTAGTAAGTTGCAGTTATTGCACTATCTGCCAATAACAGTTAAAAGGAATGTGTACGTTTTTTTTTATTTGCTGCACTCTTGTGGTCATAAATGGGACTGCAGGTTTTCCTGACGACTGAGCATTTGTGGAAGCCTTGGCCAAGTCTACAGCCTGGCGGTGGAAAACACAATGGTTTGCAGCTTGTCACTACAACGGTGTGCCAGATATATACACATGCGAGACAGGAAAATAAAAAAAAAGAAACACAAAACAGATTCCGAGTAATTTTGGATTTTCAGATCAACGACTTTTATTTTTTATATTTGGAATCAACAAGGTACTTCAGCATGAATTGAATCCATTTTTCTCAATTTAAAGATGTAGCATGTTTTATTATTAAAAATGTACTTCCCGTTTTGAAAGAAAACATGACCAAAGGTTTTAATTTTTCTGATCTTTAACGTTGAGCCCAGACGTGCCAATGTAGTGAACACAAGTTCTATTTTTTTCCCTCGCCTTTAAAAGTTAGCCACCTGATGGCGCTAGGACACCAGAACAGTACGTGTATTTCAAATTCCATTATTCATTTTGGCAGAGAAATGAGGCTTGTGGTACAACAGGGTTAATTGTGCTTGGCTTACAAAACAGTCAACCACTTAAAGCGCGCTGCTTGAATTGAGACGCGCTCGTGGAAATGGACGAAATTGTTTCCTCGAGTAATCAAAATGAAATTAAATAAAATCACCAGCCCATGCCATGTATAAGTGTGGCTCTAACTAAGCGTGTAGTGTCTGTGCATTATCATAACGTTTTTGTTGCTTAACTTCAGTTTAAAATGTTTCAGAACAACTATTCTGCCTAATTTAGACCACAATTTTACAAAATAACGCCGTGAGAAACTGCCCCCAATGTCCCGATGAATGGGCAATTGAAGGCGCGTTCACACCCCATGATATAATTGAAGCTGTCGATGTCAGCAAACAGA
Organism: Setipinna tenuifilis; assembly: GCA_030347295.1. Lineage (NCBI taxonomy): Eukaryota > Metazoa > Chordata > Actinopteri > Clupeiformes > Engraulidae > Setipinna > Setipinna tenuifilis. The sequence continues at coordinate 28,098,179 of CM059278.1, forward strand.
GAATCCGGAGGCTTGCGAAAAACTCATCGGGTCGTCATAGCGAAAAGAGGCAACTTTGGCGCGCTCACCGCTTGGCTGAGACTCGCACCTCCGTTCATTAATAAACTAATTGAGCGTTTTGTTTCGCATTAGGCTGTGTGTGCTCAGCTAATCTGTACTCTTAAAAAGCTGTGGATCTTCACTCGAGCAGGAGCTGGGAAAAGTAGCACTCTAGTGCGCGTCGAAACCACCTGCGTGCGAAATTATCCACCCCAACCACCTGTAGGCTACTCTGGCCTGTGCTTCCTCAGTAATTCATTTTCTGTGTAGGCTACTTCTCTTGATAGTGTGGTCGTCTACAGTTGGCAAAATTGATTTAAAATAAAACGTGTCTTAAACGCAATTGAATGATATTTAAATTGAGATGCAACGTTTATCTCAAATATGTATCAATTTGTGACTGAGTTACAACGTATGAATAAAAGAGAGGTTATACAAAATGTTTTTAAGTTAATTTTTTTATATTCACATACACCGAGTCCTGACAATGCAACTTGTGACAGAATTAAAAGTAGAATCCGTTCTGAATATAGTTGACCTAGCTTTTATGTAGTCATAGTCTAGCCTCTCTCTCTCTCTCTCTCTCTCTCTCTCTCTCTCTCTCTCTCTCTCTCTCTCTTCAAGGTCATTCGTGTCCTTTGTTGACTCAAGGGAAACATGAGTGCCACCCGCGCGCATTGTCCTCTCATCAAACCACTCTTCTTGAAAATGGCACTTGCCTCGTGCGGAGCAGCCCGTTTGAGTTCTGAATAGCGTGGAAAACAGGAACGACACCATTTCCTGTCAGTAGAAAAGGCCTCATTGAGTATGTCTGTGGGACGGTCTGCCATTAAGCGCTCATTTAAAACTGGACCGCAGCTAGTCCATTCTTTCAGCCATCTTGCTCCGCGTCAGATGTCATTGTGTGTAGCGTATTAAACCTCTAGCGCAGACACAAAGCACGGCATCCACTTCAAACACCGGTGATGGAGGCTAATGACTATTAGATTGACTTGAAGTGACTAGCTCCCCAAATAAAATTCAAAAGGGTGCACTTTTGTACTGACCTGCCCTACTGTCCTTAAAACACTTTGGCACAAATATGAATATGCCCTATCTTAATTTGTTGCTGTTTTGATTTTGTTGTTATATTATTGACTTATCTATTTATTTGTAATCAGTATATTATGTATGAACCTACACTTATATTTCTATAATGATGTATGATATGCGTATCTTCCTGTAAAGATTTGAAAACATTGTAAATTCTATGACCTGTAAACAATATTACAGACCCTGTACAGCCTTTGTATTTATTTGTGTACATTTCAGTCAAGAAATAATGACATGTTTGCCTAATTGTACTTTTACTCACCTCTAGACTAATCAATAGGCTATCTTCATTAAGGTCACCATTACAGCCTGATACACCTCATTCAAGATGTCATTGCATTATTTTTTTCTAGTAATTAGAAGAAAAAAGGTCTCTTTCCTACACACAATCCTAAATGCAATCTCTCTCTCTCTCTCTCTCTCTCTCTCTCTCTCTCTCTCTCTCTCTCTCTCTCCCTCTGTCTGCTGTTGTGATTTAAGGTGGAGACAGAGCCTTTTAGGCATGGTGGTGCTGTCTGCCAGTGGCCTGCTAAAGCCGGTTAGTGTGGCAGCTTGCTTTCAGCATGGCAAAGGTTAATTAGTATGGACTGCTAATCTCCCCGTATGAACACAGAGGTTAGGATTGGAAACACTAACACAGTCATCACAGTGTTTCTTTCAGCTAATTCTCTGTGCCAATCCAATAAAGAGTTACTAGCATGACCGGTGGGCAGCTAAAGCATTGAAATCCCCCCATAAGCTCTCTGTTTCCGAGTGGCAATATCGGAGCGTGAGGTGCAGATCTGCGCTGAGGAGGCCATTGGCACTACAACAAAGACAGCTGGCCATTACACTCTACACACTGTTTTTTGCATGAATGCTCCCTATATGTGTTTTGTGAAAACATTAGTGTGTGTTTGTCTGTTTGTGTGTGTGTGGACGTGTGGTATATTGATAATTAGGTTGTAGATTGTTTGCAATGGTCTAGTCTAAAAAAAAAAAAGTGAAATCACATGCAGTACCTTTACAGGGATTTCTGTATAAAGACGACGACACCATGTCACGTCACCATCAGTATGCCTGCTAATTCTGTTAGTGTAGGACAGTGCGAAGCAGGAGGTGGCACCATGCGGTGTGGAGCTGTGAGGATCCAGGGGGGTGGAGGAGAGCTAATTGGGACAGCGAGATTCCCTCACCCCTGCTGGGGGTCCTAAAACAGCCCATCCACCCCAGCCAGCCCAGGACAACCACTGCGGGGAGATTACACCTGATCAGACCAGAGGAAGCACAGGGACACAAACAGGGTGGAGGAGGAGAGACACAGAGAGAAAGGGAAGACATACAACAGAGAGAGAGAGAGAGAGAGAGAGAGAGAGGCAGAGAGAGAGACAGACAGACAGAGACAGAGAGAGAGTGGTGGGAGAGAAAGAGTGGGGGAGCAAGAAAGACTCAAGAAGAGATAAAGAAGGGAGAGAAGAAAGTAGATGAGAGATGGAAGAGAGACAGAGAAAGACAGAGAGGTATGAGGGGGTAAGGAGACAGGAAGAAAGAGTTGAGGGAGAGAGAGGAGAGAGACAGGGAAAGACAAGAGAGAGAGAGGAGGGGAGGGAGTAAGAAAATCAAGGGAACTGAGATCTGCAGGGGAGAAAGAGACTCTTTCATTCCCTAATCCCCCTCTTTAAGTCTGTCCTGTTTTACCTCTTAGCCTGTTAAACATACGCACAGTTGGAGAGACAGTTTCAGTGGAGTGTGTGTGTGTATGTGTGTGTGTGTGTGTGTGTGTGTGTGTGTGTGTGCATGTGCACATGTGTCTGTGAGAAAAAGACAGAGAGAGAGAGAGACACAGACAGAGAGAGACAGAATGAATGATGTGAAGCACTGTCTTTCAAGTGCCATGCCCTCTCTTCTGTGGGAACGAGATTGATTTGTCTCCCATCTTGTGTCGTGCATCTTTAACAGGCTTTAATTTCCCCCTAATCCTCTAAGCGCCGGATGTATGACCATAGGCTTATTAGTTTTATTGTTTCCCATCTTCCTGGGACAATTCTGCATCTGTGTATGTGATACATTTTCACCTGTTATATTGTTTTTTTTTTCTTCAGGAATGTGTTACATTACTTGTTGTGTTACATTACTTTCGTCTACCACAGTGTATTGATTGTAATGTGCCCTTTAGGTTAATTCAGTTTGGAAACTTAACATAAAGATTTATGTGGCCCTTGAAGAATATAACTACAGAATAGGAAATCAGAGTCCACCATTTTTTATGTAGATAGTCAGGCAGACATACAGCCAAGTGGTAGCCAAGTGAGGTGAATAGGGTGTTCTGTTTGCCTTGATTCAGAGATTCAGATAGCGAGACAATGTCACGTCCACTACAAACACAGGTAAAATTAGGTTCAATTTGCCAAATACAAATTGAGTAATACATTGTGTTTCTCAGAGATATTTGGAAGGCTGCCTAACAAATGGACGTGCATATTTTATTACTTCTGGCTTCAGCACTGTTAAACCTATTGGGAAACCTAATATCAATGGCAAATGGAACATACTAGAAGGTACAGATACACAGTTGACCAATGAGAGGGTGCGATGCATGAGGCAGCTCATTTAGTAGCAGTAGATCCAGATGCTTTAAGCTACAACGAATACTTCAGACTATAGTAAGACTATACTTCTATACTACAGACATATTTCACCAGACTCCAAAAATCTATCCCAAATTTCAAAGAGCTTGGAGACAGTGGAAAGATGACCATACTCTTTGGAGAGATACAGTATGTCTTAGGGTATCATAACCTGACAGACTCTACCTGAGTGGAGCTTTGTCTGTGTGGGTTCACACAAAAACAGACACATACACACACACACACACACACACACACACACACACACACACACGCACCATCATATATTTGTTTTTTGTACCTGTTATGTTATTGTGTCATTGTGTTAATGTGTCTGAACATTGGCTTTGGCAACACTATACTCCCACAGTCATGCTAATGAAGGCCTTTGAATTTGAATTTGAATAATTCACTTCAGTTTTCTTTCACTCTGTGTCAGTAGGTGACCACACATGCCTAGACTCGTACCACATTGATACCTGTGTGAGTATGGATCATAAAAATGGGCTCTCCCATTTGAATACCTACTTTCCATGCATGTAAATATATGATGAGTTGATCACATCTTTGATAGTACATGTATTGTTTATCCAGTCAGTTTGAAACTTTAGAGTGTTGGTGAAAAACGATAAGCGATTCCTGGTAGTTGACTCCTGTGTATCAAACTTTCAAGCCATCCCTTGTATCCCTCCCCCAGATATAGATCTCTCTCTCTCCCTCTCCGTCTCACTCTCTCTCTCTCTCTGCCTCTGTCTCTCGCTCTTTTTGTCTCTCCGACTTTCTCTCTCTTCCTCTCTCTCTCTTATCACACTCTTTCTAACTTACCCCCTCCACACACACACACACACACACACACACTAAAAGGACCAATCTGTCCACCTTTCTCCCTCTCATCATCTCATCTCTATCTGTTCCGCTACCATCTGCTGCCATGACCCTAACCCCATTCACTTCCCACTATAACCCTCTTCACTTCCCACTATTAAATCCCATCAGCTACCCTCAACCTGCACATTACCTCACTAATGACTGCACACAGCCTGTTAGGGACAGCATCATCAAAACAGGAAAACAGTGTTCAGAAATGTACACAGACTTAAAAAGAACTTGCATTAGTTGATGTATGCAGGCAGATGTTACTATGTGAATGTGCTACCTTCTGTTATAATACTGGTTTTGTATTGCACACATTGGATGTTTAAACATCCATCACTTTGAAACATCATATTATGCTTGGGCTTAATATAACTGAAGGACACGAGGGTTGCTGGATTGTTTTTGGCTACTAATTTCAAAGAGATGAAAATGTGGAGATATGTAGAGGGAGGGGGAGACAGGTTCTTGGAAGACCTCCCCAATACTTCTCTGCAAATTCCTCCCGAACATCCACCCAACATCTAGTAAATTTATGTTTAGCAGGAATGTTTGGGTACCTTAGCGTACTACTCAGTTTCCAACTCAGGATGCAATCTTTGTGCTATGAGATGACAATTAATAGCCTTTTTTGCAGACAGGGCAGGTCACGATGATAATGCATGTCTTATTCAGACCTAATATGCTTTATAATAAATATCCACAATGCAATGTGTAACTCTTTAGTTCTGCTATTTTAAAATGCAACCAGAAGGCTGTTTATAGCTGACCAATCCTGATTTCATCCCAGGCATGCAAACTCAGATAGGCTACAGTTAAGACCAAGAAACAGAAGTATTTTAAAAAATAAAGTATATTTTGCAATGTCAAATATACAATCTCATAACAAAATGGAAATCATTTCCATATAAAAAGACACTGTAAAAGTGGACACTTAAATAAAGATCTATATCTATTAAATACTTTTTACAAATAGATAAACGAGGCCCTGCATTGTAAGAGTCACAGGATTATTTACAAAAGTCCTTAGGCTTCTTTTTGAGCACAATGTCAGTTCATTAGTCGCTGATAGAGCCCTCAATGTCGATGTCTGATTCGTTACTGAAATCCTCATCCTCGTCCCCTTCGTCCTCTCGCCCCTGGGATCCGGGACTCTTTGGGGGAGCAGCAAGTCCAAGCTTGGCCAGTTTTGCCTGCTGTTGCTCCAGGCTCTGCTTGCGCCATTTGATGCGGCGATTCTGGAACCAGACTTTTACCTGCAGATAAAGAAATAAATTCATCGGTTAGATCAATTGTTTCGTTTTTCTTTTAATGTGTCTGGCGTGTTCGATTGATGTAAGAAAGTTAGTAGCCTATTTTGTGGTGTGTAGGCTTACCTGAGCTTCGGTGAGTTGGAGAGAAGTGGCCAGGAGGAAGCGTTCGGACCCGACCATGTACTGTTGCCGGGCAAACTCCTTCTCCAGCCGGGACAGTTGCTCGTTCGTGAAGCTGGTGCGCATACGCTTGGACTTGCCCGCCTTGTGTTTGAACATGTGTACGCCAGCTTTCGTCATGGCCGCTTCTGTTGGACAGAGGGGGGAAAAGAAGAATTTTAGGCAAAACTCAAAAACTAGTAGGAGCGTAAAGCGTAAGGTGCGCCAAATAAAACGCATTCCAAAACAGACATTTCTATTTACCTTGTGCGTAAAGAGGTCCACGGCAGGTTGTTTGGTAGCCGTAGGGAGGGCAGTAATAGACAGGGTATCCGGGCTGAGTGTGAACCATGCTGGGGCTATAGATGTAGTGCGGTAGTGACGACTGCATCTGTCCGTGCACTGGGTAGACGGCTCCCACTGTTGATGGATACTTTACTGTCTCACTGAGGCCGGTCTTTTCCCTTGCGATGGCGTCTGGTTTAGAGAGCAGTGCATCGATGGTGAAGGATTTCCCTGTGCTCGGTTTCGAAGGCGACACATTACATGGAGTGCTTCCATAGTCTACATAGAGAGACGCGCCAGGGCGCACAGAATAACCGCAGACGGATCCAAGAGGCCTGGCAGGAACTTGCATGATTGCTGAATAAAAGTAAAGCTAAAAAAAGTTGAAAGAAAGAAAGTTGTAGGTCCGTGCGTGTAGCTCAGGAGATGTTTCTCTCTTGGAGTGCAGAGCGTTGAGTGGTGCTTCTGTGGTCAGGCCGGGCAGCTTTTATGCCCGCCTGCTCGCAGAGGTGTGAACAGGCCCCCGTTGCGCTTTTGTCTTTCAAAGTAGCAGATGAGAGAAACCAGCGACGCTACAAGGTATCCAATTAACTGATGGAGTTGTAACAGGCTGGGATTGTCAAACATCCTAATAGCCCTTTCCATGACAAGAACCAAGAGGAAGCTCGGACGCTGAGCGGGGGTTCGGGGTTTGGGGGCAGGGGGTCGGGATTTACTACAAATTCCTGCGTGGATCTACTCCCCAGTTGCAATCATGACCGCTGAGAACGCATTGATGTCTGCAAATCATCTTATTCCGAGATTCAGAAATCAAAGGCCGCCGCTTAGATGCACGGCACAGCGGAACAAATAGCTTCACAAGCACAGACAGAGACAAAAAAGAAGCACTACCTTCAATCCCACAGTAGGAATAGTTGTCTCTGTGCAGATAAAGACATCTCAGTTTTAGTGCTGAGTATAAAAGCATCTTAAAGCCACTGGCCTTACCATGCCCTAAACTCATGCAAAACAAAGTGATAATGAGTTGATCATTTTTATGATATGAATGTGAAAATGAACCAAAGTCTACCACTGTCCATATATTTTTAAGCTTATTTGGCTGCATTTATAAATGTCCCCAGATTTCGTAGAACCAGTATCTGTTGTATCCTATAACATTAAAATAAACATACTGATCACCATCTCCTCCCCTGCGACTGAGAAAGAGCGGTGTGAACGGCACTTTTTTCCTGAGGTGTATATGAGGTGTGTGTTTTTGCAGTTCGGGTGTTGAGGCCGTAAATTGGTGAGGAGAAACGGTGCACCTGGGCGTTATAGTTCTCGCTTGGGGTGTTTGGAGACTAATCGGGCTGTTGAGAAGACTAACTGGCTCAAGTGTAATTCCAGTGAGACCAATATTCATGACAGAACAGATCAGGTTATAGCATTAAAAACAAAACTATTTTAACCTGCCATCATCTTTGTGACAGGCATCTCTTAGCCTAATTGGTTTCTTGCTGTCACAAAAGTCATTGCCAAAAGCCATCTTATTTTTTAAAGTTATTGTTGTTGTCACACCTACAGTTAACACCTAGAGTTTCAGGATTTTTAAAAGCAATTCCACACTGTTTTGTGTTATGGAATAGCTAAAAATATGCTACACCATAAGAAAAACTAATTTAATTGAACTCTGAGGTCTAATCGCCTGCTTTTATGGTCAATAGTGAGCGTGTTCGCCAGCTGGCCGTTGAGATTCTCTGATGCTCTGACCCCTATTTGTTTGGTACACCAGGAGATCTGTTATGTAAAGAACGCACCGCATTATTAACTCTCAGTTACAGACTTGAAACGCTCAAGATGAAACGTGGGGCTCTTTGAAACGGGCGATTCTCTCCCCTCTGCAAAACGTCCCTGTCTTTCATGCTTGCGGATTATGGCCAGCTCTGCAAACTTTCCACGCTCATTGCCGAAGTCGTGGAGGCTCATGCAGAGGCTGCTAAAACGCGTTCAAACATATGAAGACAGCGTTTCCCTTTGACCTAACCCCTTCTAATTACGCTCCCGGTATCTGACACTACAGCGCCTAATGAAGAGGACAAACAGTTCGCGGTCACGGCCTTGAGCGCGCCGCCAAGACGACCACCCACACCAGACTCCGTGTTTGCTCGCGTGTTTCTCACAACTGGAACCACGCCGCGAGAGGACGTCTTTACATATTACCGCATCTGTCTTGTTCCTCCCCGTCTCCTCCGCACATCTGGCCCCAAGGGAGATGTTTACTTACTGTTCAAGGGCATTCTAAAGCTGACAGAAGCCGGGCCAAATCTTACAAAAGCCAGATGACTTTCCTGTCTCACCTCGCCAGAAATGAACAACACTTATCTTTCACAGCCCTTTAATTCGAACTATTGATAAAGAAGACCTAATCTGACATTATTAACCTTCGTTTTAAAGACCTTGTATACTAACTCCACAGAAAACCGAAACACTACTTTGGGAAAGCTACTTTACATGTCTTGGGTGTAAACGTTTGCTGTCAATTCAGTTTATTTTATTTTATTTATTTGTAAGGGTAGGCTTGTTGGAGAGCAGTTCAAAGTCAAGGCCCTGTGTGGGTTTGTATATTGGAGCCAGACGGGGAATCCACTGAGAGGCTCATTGACCTGATGGCCCTTTTCATAGTCATACTGGGCCACAGTAGCCGTTCCTCCCTCCCCAAGGGGACCTGAAACTCACCCCAGCTCACACACCCACCCACCCACACACACACACACACACATAAACTCACACTCACACAAGATGGAGAATGCTGAAGAAATACACAGCAAAAGACAGAGAAAGAGAGAGTGGACCAAAAAGACACGCTCACATACTCATTACTGACTGTGGGTCAGTGGGTCTTAACAGAACATAATGACTATCATTATTAATATTGTGGACGGTATTATATTCATTCATAATGTCAGCTGTATGTGTCAAATGCTACTGTATAACCTGTTTTGCCCTCTGCAAGACTGCAATCTGTATCAGGTAGCTCGCTTTGCCATCGTCAGGTAATTGTGTGAACAAAGAGCAGATAAGACAATGAGATCATTATGATTACGAGGGGCTCTTTCTCTCACACCTGGCTCTCACATTCAGCGCAAACACACACTCTCTCACACCTTTTCACACCTTTTTCCTCTAATGACTTTATGAGCCATAGGGCATTATCCAGCAAGATGGCCCTCCTCTTTCTCAGGCTTTCAGTGCTGCTGGTTGCCACAGGCATTCATTGGGGTAGCGGGTAGCAACGACCATCGCCGTTGAGCCCTCACTGTCGCTCTGACTATGAAAAGGTGTTTAGTGGGCGGCCAGGTATGGTCAGGTATAGCCCGTCTGGCCTTAATACACATCCCCTCAAACACAACACTGCTCTCCCTGTCATGAAGAGCTGGAGAGAGAGAGAAAAATAAACTGAGAATAAGTTTACAGTGTAAGTATACAGAGGGAACAATTAAAGTGATGGCAAAAAAATTAGACATGATTTGCATTACATGGTAATGACATTTATATTACATTTACATCATAATTTATGATCGTGGGTTTATGTTGTAGCTTGACATCAAATTGCAAAAATATACTGCATATGCAATCCATGTTGATGTGCTGCTAATTACAATTAAAATCCAATTTGCCAAGATTCTGAGACATTGACACAAGATAAGATAAGAAGTGAAACTGTGGCCAGTCATTTCTATCAGCGTGATTCTTGGTGTCTTGGTTATGTCTGCTTTGCAATAAATTAGATTTGACTCACACATCTACCAGGGAAAAAAATATTTCAAATTGTGAACGTCACGGTAAACACTAGTGAATACTAGTAATTTACACTAAACAGAATCAAAGTCCTAGTCAGGATGTCCTTTTCAGCTGTGCTTTTACCACATACAACTTAATCTACAAACACATTTTAAATTAGCACTTATTAAGCACTTACTTAAAAAGTATTTTTGTTTGAAAATTACTTTGAAAATAATTCTCTGACAAAACTCGGAAATATAAATAGAGGGCTGGCAGTATGGATAAACAGAAAAAAAATATGGAACAAATCAATACATGATACAATACATCAATACAATACATGTCTTCATTTTTCACACAGAGATAAACATCCAGCATATGGACATCCCCAGGAGTCTTGGTATAAACTCTGTGTCTTGTTATATGAAGTCCTATCACTGTTGTGTTCTAACAGTTAAATTTACCACAAATTCGTAAATCAATTTGCATTTGCTGAAATCTGAAGTCTGTATTTTAAAACAATATGGGGCTTCCTATCCTGGTTCACAGGGGCACCGTTGCTGTCGGAGAAAGAAGAACAACAGAATGTCTCCATGTGGAGAAGGTAACATGCTCTACAAAGAATTGTAATGCTTTTTAGAGACACTTGCCAATGCATATATTCAGCCTTAATCTATTTCAGTTGAGTACACTAAATATAACCCCACCTTCCCCAATGGTATATGCGTAAGGTCATTATATACAATGCGAGCAAACTGAAACACCAGATAAGAAGTGCTAAAGTGTAGTGAAGTTAACAGGCTTTGTTTGTTTTTATTTTCTGTTTAAGAAAAAAAGTTATAATAATGAAAACACATTATATGTATTCTCTCATTGTAAAACGGCATATAAAGAAATAGATATAATACATTCAAAGATAGATGTAATAGATATTATACATATGAAGAAAGAAATATATGAGAAATAGAGCCAACTAAAAACATTAAGGCAACATGTTCATTACAACTAAAAAAACAGAGTGCCCACACAATGCTATATCTCCCACACATTTTTTATTGATCAACATTTCGGCCCAAATGGGTCTTCCTCAGGCAAATGTTCATTACATACATTGCATTTTTTAATTAAACTAACATGAAAAGGTCCATGCAGCAAGTTGCCTTCATTTTTGCGGATTGGTTCTGTGCAAGACTAATGTAAACACCCTCCTGCAGAAGTATTTCATATCTGTTTATAAGGTCGTGGAGATGCATTTATTATTTATTCTGTAATAACTGCACTATCAGGAATCCTAATTATTGATTAAACAAATATGGGTCGATTGAAGTCAACACAGTGTTAAATCGGTTATTGATCAGTTCTGTGTTATCAGTTCTAATGTTACCAATATGAAATTGATCTTCATAATAATATCAACAGGTTGTCCTGTACATTGAAACACACAGCGACACATGCACACACACACACACATACACACACACAGCGACACACACACACACACACACACAGAAGCGCCATTCTCATCCCATCTCCAGGCCACTGTGTGAGTGTGTATTAGGTCCGTCTGGTGACCCAACGACTCCTCTTTGGCAATGCTGAGGTGTACTTAGTGTGTGCATATCTAATGACTGTCATTAATCATGGGGCATTCTCTCTCTCACACACTCACACACACACACCGACACACACACACACACCGACACACACACACACACACACTCACAGTAAAAGATGGAGAGAGAGACATACAAGCAAAAAATAGCAAATGTTCAAATGTAATGTAATCGGTTACATCATACAGATATGGCAACCATGCCATTTTATTGCCATTATAAATATGACAGAAAGTCCCCTTTCCATTGATTTATATACATTTTAAGTCTTTCAATAAACATAATTTATTTTCTGTAAGAGAGGATGGAAAGAGAGCGAGAGAGAGCGAGAAAGAGAGAGCTAATCTGCAAATGCGCAGCCGTTCACGCATGCCACTTATATGTGTGAGCAGGGTTTCATTACCCAGCACCCTCTTTGTGGGGCTCCCCATGGGCAGCCATCAGCTCTCCCCCACAGCACATGCAGATGAGAGGCCTTCAGCGCACCAGCGTTTCCCATCGCCCACCCTCCTCTGGCTGTTGTAGGCTACCTTGGGTGCCTACAACTATCAGCTCTGCTAAAGACATGATGGGGCTGTCGGAGGTGGACTTGAACGGATTATTAAGTGCAGATGTGTAACTTGGCAAAAGGCAACATAGGAAACTTCTTGGGGCCCAACACTAAATCCTGGGGGGCCCAGGGGCCACTGTAGGGCCACAGAGGACTGACAAATTGTAAACTACAGTAGTGGCAGTGCAGGTTTTAATGTACATTTAGGATTTGTTTTTGCTTGGGGCCCCAACATACTCTAGAACTGTCTCTGTTTGAAAGGAGAACTCCCACAGGGCTTGGGAAATTTCTGGCTTAAAGAATGAACTGAGCTTAGTTCCAGTGCTACAGGACTTTGATATAATATACTTTATTTCCCCTGGGATGAATATAAAAGTATCTTTACTCTACACTGCTACAAATACTACAGATTTAGACACAGTTTCGTAGACTGAAATACAACACCATAGAAAGATTAAGATACAGTAGAATAGAATAGAATAGAATAGAATAGAATAATAGAAAAGTAGCATAGAAAACTCAGCTACAAAAACCAGGCTCCTTTCTGATCTCAAATTCAGATTACAGCTTACTTACAAGTATTACTGAAAATTAAATACTTAATTATTTATATTTTAGACAATATACTCAAGTAACTATAGGCTTTAGATAGATCTCCCTTTGTTGTTTTGGATGAATTGGATGTTGTTATGTATCACAACAAAATTACACATTTAGAGCATGTTTTCATCTGTTGTTACTGAACACAAGATTGATGGAGTAAATCACCTATTTGTGGACAACCAGAGTTTTCTATCTTAAATGTCTCATGTTAGGCAGTTTGTAATAAACGCAAGAGTGTTTCTACCCTTAGGTCCGGCCATGAAAGCGAATGTTAAGAATATCAAGGTTAGTTGCAACCCTATAAAGCAATAATGGAATGTGTGAGAGTGCGAAGATCCATCTCCAAGTGCTGTCTTTCTCTCTCTCTCTCTCTCTCTCTCTCTCTCCCTCTCTCTCTCTCTCTCTCTCTCTCTCTCTCTCTCTCTCAGGTGGTCCTGTGGCGGGGGGCATTTTAGTGCTGGTGGGGCCATTAACTGGGGTGTTTTAGAGTGGCATTTAGGGGTTTATGCGTGGAGACACCCTTTAATGGAGGTGAGAATTGGTGGGCTGGAGGATAACACCTAAACTGTGTTTACACTTCCTGTCATTTTAGCAGAGAGAGAAAGAGAAAGAGACAGAGGAGGAGGAGGAGGAGGAGGAGGGAGGGAGGAAGAAAGGGAGAGGAGGAAAGGAGACTGGGATAATACGAGACAGGGAGCAAGAGATAGAAAGTGACAGTTTAAAATAGAACAAGTCACAGATGTGTTACATGCAGAATATGAAAGTCTGTATTTAAATCATTGTCACTGATGGACAGAAGAAAGTGTATTAAGATATAGGCTTTTCTTTCTAGTTCACTTTGATGGCCTGGTTTTGTCTGTTACAAGTGCACCTAGTACTAGAACATGAGACTTGGAGGAAAACCTGGTGAGACGGCACAGCTTAGAAACACACCCCACAACTAACTGCCATTCATCATAGGTGTCACATGATATTGTACAGAATTTTACTGTTGATACAAGAGACAGGTCCCACCATCTTGATACATACAATAATAACCTATTAATAATCACAAATTTATCCTCATGTCTGGGGATACAAGAATACAAGGAAACAAGGATGGTTTATTGTCACATGCATAGACATACTGAGTAATGTAAGATGTGCAGTGAAATTGAATATGGGGAGAGAACCATGTGTACCTATGTTCAGTATACTGGAGAACAGACAGACACACAGGCAGGCAGGCAGACAGGTAGACAGACAGACAGACAAAAAGACAGATGTGTTTGAAGAGTTTGTAAAAAAACATAGTGAGTGAGTAAGTGAGTGTGTGTGTGTGTGTGTGTGTGTGTGTGTGTGTGTGTGTGTGTGTGTGTGTGTGTGTGTGTGTGTTTCAAATCAAAGTGCATATCAACAGTCTTCATGTAACACTCATACACATAAAATGTTTTTTTGTCAGTTGTAAACATTTGATTCTATTAGATTTCACGTGTGCCCTGGTACAGAGATACAGAGTCTGTCATACACAATTTATAGTTGGTTTTCTGGTTATTAGCATTGCTACTTTTAGTAAGGTTTTTCATCCCCAGAAGTTTTATTTACTCTATACCCTGATCCTTTAACCCCTGCTAGGATAGCCATGGACTGCCTATGGCATTAAAGTCCTTCAGGTTTTACTTTTTAGGCATCCAATACTTTAAAGTATTATTTAAATCAGTCCAATTCAATTCAATTCAATTCAATTCAATTCAATTCAATTCAATTCAGTTCAATTGAATTGATTGGTAGTTTATTATCATAATGGACATAGTCTCAAACTACTGCACATAAAGGTTGCCACATATGTTGTGCAATCAAATGTGGTGTATAAAACATTAGACTCCAATATACAATTATAACTGGCCAGTAGTGGCAGTATTCAATATTTGAACTTCTTTTAATACTTTTAATCCTTTCCTCTCTTTCATCTCTCATTCTCTTTGTAGTTTGTTGTCTTTGCTTTCTTTCAGTTAACATGATACTGTGATAAGTACACTGACATAAAAGTAGATCCCAGATGTTATGTATTGGATTTATTCACCTGTATATCAATAAGCTTCTTTTTAAAAAGCAGGATCAGAACACTCACCCCTTTCTCTTTGCCTTCTTGCTATATATACTGTATATATTTTCTATTTCAAATCTTTTTATCTTTTTATCAGTACAAATTGTGAAATTATTATAATGTGTTTCCCAGCTTTTGCATTCAATTATAACTGCATGGGTATAGCCATGCAGGCCAGCTCATCCAGATGCAAGCCTGCTAATACAGCATCCTGCTAATCACCCAATCAGCCGAGATCAAAGGACCGTTGCCATGGAGGCTGTGTGTTTTGAGGGGTTGTACAGAGACTTGTGAAAGTGACCGTCAGGCCTTGATGGACCCTACGCCATTCTTGAAAACAATGACTGCTCTTCTTTGGTTTAAAGAGGGGTCATTTTAAGAGAAGAAATGTGTGTGTGTGTGTGTGTGTGTGTGTGTGTGTGTGTGTGTGTGTGCAATTGAAGCTAATATCTTTAGACCACACAGGCTGATAGCTCCATCATTTAGATGGATTTTTGCCTCCATGGTCACATGTCTATGTGCTGTTTTGTGGGTGTGTGTGTACCTCCTAGTTAAAGGCTGTCTTCAAACTGGAGCCTATAAAATGAAATCCCACTGGCTGTACTATGGGCTCATCTGCTCGCTGCAACAGACAGCACTCATGGGCATAACTGGTGCATTGGAAGCACTTATAAGGAGGCTGAAAATTAGAACGATTCACAGGGCCTAGTGTTGACAAGACATCCTTTGAGGAAAATGTTGTTGTTGTTGTTATTATTATTATTATTGTTATTATTATTATTATTAGTAGTAGTAGTAGTAGTAGTAGTATAAGACGACAAAAGGTGACTATACTGGTACTGTTCTTTCATATGTCCCAACATTTCTTCAGGCAGCCCTGCTCCCCATGACGCTTTTCTGGAGTTCGGGCACAAAAAGTTTCCAGTCCACAGTTACTGACTTGCTGGTGTTTGCTGACCTCTAGTGGATAGTTATGAAAACAACAGGTAACAATAGGCCTATACTTGAAAAAAAAAACTTTTTTTTTCTTATGAAACGCTGAAATCGTGGTGTTTGACTCCCTCGATCTATAAACTTTTTATAAGATGTTGACCTAGTCTACAAGCTTTCGGGTTACAGCCATAGGCTACCCTACAATTAAACAGGCCTCAGCTATATGTATATAGAGAATAAATATTGTCTCTATAATCTCGTAAGATATGCCACAAACTGGCATACAGCCTAACTGTAAAAGTAAAAGTTTAACGCTGAGAAGAACTACTTTAAATTCCAATGCAGACTTGTCTACCAACGAGGTTCCGGTCAAGCAGATACATTGGGTCGGAGCTGACCAATCGTTGGTCTCAACGTCATCACAGCTCAAGGTTCTGGAATTCTAGTACCAAAGCCTGTCATCATAAATGGGTTATTATGACAGTGATGATCATGTTCTATAGTAGCCACATGGCAACAGAAGTTGAACATTTGACAACAAAACGATTTTCACACGACGGCAAATCTCACAGCGAAATAACGTTCACAGAAGGCTTGAAAGACGCAAGACAGTTCATAAAAGTAAGTTTACCGTGAGTTTTTTAGGCTATCTTATGAATTAGTTGAAAATTTGTCAAATATTCCGTAGCCACGGTAGAGGAAAACTAACAACAAATTTAGCCGAACGCTGAAGCCATGGAATTTCAGACGGCCCCCAAAGTTGTCTGTCACTAGGCCTTTTTACTGGAGCACGTGTCCCAGTAAAAATCACCTGTGTCTTAGTAAAAATGTTTTAAGATTTTAGTAACAAACTAGTAGGCTGTAGAAAAACAGTGTTTTTCTAACTTCTATCAAAATTATAATAATTTAAAATTTCAATTTCATCTTAAGTGCAGGTTTAAAGTGAAGTGGTCTTGATAGGGACTCTTGACTCTACAGATTAACAGATATTTTACTCTTAGTTAACTGATATTGCCATTTCTTTGATCATCTCATTAATCATTCTGCAATCTGCACACCCTTCAGGTGTATTATGTTCTCCACTGGCAGGTGTGAAACCTTCGAGCCTGGTAAGAATATTTTTGAAACCTATAATAACCCTTGTTGTAGTTTAGCTTCAGATTTTTAATTGAACTTACATACTTTCAGTATGTATTTCAATAGAAATTGCAGTGATGTTAAGACTGTCACAATGACAATACACATCAGTGTTGACCACTCACCTTCATCTTTGTCCAGTGGTCTTCACCATTGGCAGTGAAGATGAAGAGGACAGTGAAGAAGACACTTGCAGTGAAGGAGACACTTGCAGGTGAGCTAGGGGAGCAGTATAACCACCACCACAACCATCATCATCATCACTAGTCACCACCAACATGTTGTTGTTGTTGTCGTTGTTGTTGTTGTTGTTGTTGTTGTTGTTGTTGTTCTTCTTCTTCTTCTTCTTCTTCTTCTTCTTCCACATAGTGTATCAGACTCAGCAGCAATTGGCATTTGAAACCTGAAGAGAAAATAATGTTAATCCTTCTTTTGACAGTAATGTGTCCAACACAAAGACAGCAGAAAAAGTCTACCTAACTGCTGCAACTCCGGAGAAGAGCATAGAGGAAATGCATGACATTATACAGCCCTACTACGCAAAACTGGTCCGTATACACCCTTACAGTGTACGTTACTACAGTATATAACCAATTACTTCTTTTCACACCTACAATGTCATCGTTAAAGGCATAAACATCAAGTTATTGTAGTCTTTTTAAATGGTCTTAGAAATCAACTTTGGATGCCTTAGTATTATTGACATAGGTTTACTTACCTTTTTGTAAGTCCCTTTGCATAAAAATGTCTGCTAAGTGTAATGTATTAATAATAATAGTTATACTTTTATTGTGAATATGTGAGTTTGTGAACACTAATCTGAATTTTAATCATTGTATTTACAGATGGCAGAAAAAGAGAAACTTTTGGCAAGAGTCAATGAGAAACAACAAAGGGTATGCCTGACTTAACTTCTCAGTCACCTTTTAAAATGTTCTTTTACTTGTTTGTGAGTCAATGTTTTTTGCTTTTTTTTTGCTAAATCAAAACTTTATTTTTGTCCTCAGCTGAGTGAACTGCAAAAGCGAAAGCAGACACTAGAGCAAGAGCGAGATCAGATTCAGAGCACTGTTCGCCTTATTGAGGTAGGCCAATAGTGTGTTTGTCAACTCTGTATGAAGAAATTTCTGAAAGAGTCTAATTTGTTAATATGTATTGCATCTGAAGAAAATAAATGTTTTTGAACACATTTACAGAGGCGAGTGTTCCTCCTGTCAAAAGAGAATGTGAAAAGAACTAAATCTGCCAGCAAGGTAATGAGCCTATACCATTCTCTACTCATTTTAGAACATTTTTCAGCTTGTGATACTTTTGTGAACTCAAACATTTTCTTGGGTAATCTCTCTCTGTCTAGTACCAGAAGTATAAAAAGGTGCTTGAAAACATCATCCAGCATGTCAAAGCCCAAAATCAGGTGACATACTTTTTCTTTCTTCTTTTCTTTCTTTTTTTGAAACATCATCAGTACTGCAGCAACACCATTGGTCTAATATCTGTGTAATT
Organism: Setipinna tenuifilis; assembly: GCA_030347295.1. Classification (NCBI taxonomy): domain Eukaryota; kingdom Metazoa; phylum Chordata; class Actinopteri; order Clupeiformes; family Engraulidae; genus Setipinna; species Setipinna tenuifilis. The sequence goes on from CM059278.1 coordinate 28,116,673, forward strand.
TATCCTTATTACACTAACTATAGAAAATTGTTTTAGCCTACTCAAAGTATGAAAATACTACATGGGTATAACATTTTAGCAGTGCATGTATAGCACTGTAATTGGGCAGAATTATACATTTTGTATAATATATTATATTTGGGTTTTTTTTGGCCATTTCAGAGTATGAAGACTAAGTTCTCCAGTCATCTTGCGCAGTTTTTGTTCAAGATAAAAGTGCACTGAGGATATTCTTTTTATCGTGATTTTCATTGGACTTTAAGCAGAAGGAACTTCATTAACCTTTTTCAATAAAGTTATTAATTTTCATTTAGCTGTGATTGTCCCATCACTTTATGCCCAGTTCTGAAATGTCTGAGTAAGTAATTAAGTAAGTCTTAAAGTAAAAATATTATGTATTAAATATTTATAAAATGTACTTATTAAATGTTACTGATGTGAAAATGATTGGTTGTTGTTTCATAGTGCAAAGATCTGTGGGACACGTCTTTACCTGTGTTTTTTTTTTCTTTCTTTTTTTGGCTTCAAAAGGACTACCAGTGTACGCTTACCTAAAGAAGCTTTAAGAGAAAGCAGTGAGGCACATTTCACTGTACATGCAGGGGCGTAGTCAGAACAGAATAAAATGAGTGGGCCCAGAAATGTATTTTTATTTTTGCTACTAAAACAGTCAATCAAACGTATTGAGCCTTCTGATTGGCTGGGCCTGATTGAGAAGTGGGTGGGCTCAGGCCCACACCAGCCAACCCGTGGCTATGTGTATGTGTACAGGTAAAGCTCCTCGGTTACATGTGTTTGAAGGCAAAGACAAAATATGTGGTGATGGTTATTGATGGTTATTTGGTGTGGTGACAGATGAGGAGCATGGACAGAGGCACTTAAAGCAGATAAATTACTAAAGGTATATTGCTTAATCAATATGTTCATGTTTAGGATGAAAATGTTGCCAGTCTTTGCCAACATACTGTGGGTAGTATGGTGCTTCTGACTAGTCTTGGCCAATGTGGGTTTAATGGGGAGTAAGAGTTTAATCACCGAATGTCGTGCAATGTAAATCACATTAAGAAAAACAAACACAGAATGACTGAAAAGCCAGATACAATGCAGCTAAATTTAAACTGAAAACAGAAAAACATAGAAATATTAAGTGTATATTAAGAAATGAAAGTCAGAACATAAAAGAATAACAATATAGAAAAAATGTAAAGCAGGGACAAAATGTTTCAAACTGTCATAAGAAAACAGTGGGACAAAATAAAATGTACAAATGGGAAAAGCAAATCAAGCCACCATTGATTATACACTGTGCCATGAATTTCTTAAAAGGATATCCTGCTGTACCATTGCACTGAAATATCCCACATCATAACGAGGGGCAACCATGACAAGAATTCTCATTTTTTCTGTGCCTCAGCATGCACCTTGGACTGCATAAATGTCGTTAACCACGTTAACCACTCTGCACACACTATAGGTATGGCTACAGGCATGGACTTCATGAGAACACCTCTGCAGGTCCTCTTAGTTGCTTTGTCTCTATTCAACATACAAAGAGTATGACTAAGACGACCTGCGGAGGTGTTCTCGTGAAGTAGGCTTTGTAATGTAATAAGCTAGTAGCAACACAGCCTTTGCATATAGGAAGCGTAGCAAGTTAGCACGCTAGTCTGAAGATAACAGATTTCTCACCATACTAGCCTCTGAAAGTTAGTTACATGGGCAACTGCTTTTGGGGTGAACATTGTCTGTTTGTCCTGTCAGTGTGACCCGCTGTATGAAGACACATGTGTGAAAGTGTCGAAAAAATTTCCCTCAAGTTCTAATAGTGGATACGGCCCTTCCAATTTGACCACCTGGCACCTGAATTAATGTTTGTTAATTTTGTTAGCAGTCCTTGAAGCAGTTGAGAGTTGACACAAAGCACAAAGATGTTGAATAGAGTTTTATTACTGCATGTTGCACACCTCTTTCTCCTTAAAGTTGCATTACTGGCGTAGTAGGCTGGCAAACACATGTCTTCTACGACTGCCTCAGTGGTTTCTGATTTTTTAGTAGATGTCAGTTCAAGCAGCAGCGCTTCTCTAAAGGCCTTCTGTGTCAGCTATTTCTCCTAATGAGCCTTGGTTATTTCTTTGTGTAGAATGAAACTGTTGATGCAGGCAGTGTCTATGAAATGGTACAGGAATGCCTTGTACCATTTCTCTGTTCTGTGCTGGACTTGGTAATAGCTTATAAGTGCATCGGAAAGATCTACACCCTGCATGTACTGATTAACCCTGACTTACAGTGCTTCCAACATGTTTCTGAGCACAACATGCTTTTATCTTGGTTAACAGACAGACAGAGTTATTTTGCCAACAACCTACACATACTGCCATGAAGCCTCTCTAAATGATTGAGAAAGCTCAGAGTTTGAATTCAGTGACAACATGCAAGAGGAGCTACAGTGTGAAGGAGGAGACCGCTATTGCTAGACCCTATTAAGTAATTGAGTAGGCTACTACTCAAACACTAGGAGTGTTCAAAAAGGCACGAGATGGTGCAGGTATTACACATAAGATAACACAGATGGCCTATGAGCCCATTCTACTTGTGTTTATGCATTGGTTTCCACCTCCTTGAATTACTTGAACATCATGACTTCACAACACCCTAATTATAAGTCTAAGGAGCTGGGCAAACAGCTTGTCGTGATGCCACAGAACTGAATCTAAATATCTAAATGTTTGTTTCAAATATAAAGTTTTAAATATAAAAAATAAATATCTTGTATACAATTTGTACTGAGACTAAATCTGCAGACTAATCGTAAAATGATTTCGACATAAAGAAATGTTATTATGGATACACAAAATGAAACTACTGGCAAGTGTTATTCGATGAAATGTCAATGTGGCTTGTCATCAGCTTTCAAGAGCATTTCTGTGGAAAATAGGGATAGTGTTTTTGTACTGCCAACAGTCAAGTAAAGAGGGCGCTGTTGGACTACAAAATGTTCCTGTGAAACTGGTCTTTCCAGAAATCTTTGCAGTATCAGGCAGGACATTCATCCAAACAGTGTATTGGCTAAATATACTTACAAATAGAAGTGCATGTACAAGAAATAAAGTAGGGTTATAAAATGTCATACTAACCAGGCACCTATCCAAGAGCCCTCTTGATTCTAATCAGTTTACTGTTAATAAACAAAAGCCTATCGAAGATTCAGATGTCTTTACACATTTACTGCTATTATTAAACTATTAAGACTGCTGAAAATGTTTGCACTGTACACTTTGAGATTTACACAGAAAGCACAATACTTTTCTCAAGAGCAGTGTTTTTGTTTTTTTTGTTTTTTCATTCAAGGTGTGGGAAATATGATCAAAACACTTTTTTTTCTAAGCAAACTCAGCTCACAGGACATGCTTTAAAAAAAGATATTCTTTTACAGAAAATACAACTGTGCAGAATTAAAGTAGTAATTTTCAGGATAAATCCAACCAAGATTGTCAAAATTAACCAGCAGCTGTTCACAAGAGGAAGAAAAACAACTTTGTGGGACAATTTCAGTTTCTTACCTGTTTTTTTTACAGAAAAAAACAGGACTGTTCCCTTTGAGTAGGAGAGCATAATCTGTTGCACTATTAACTGCTGATGTTCCAGCTATACTTAGGTTAGGATGATTTGTTGGCTTCCTAACAGCACCACAGCTTTTAGATGCACAAACATATCTGCAATTGGATTTCAAGTCAAGTCCAGTAGGTTTTATTGTTGTTTCAGCCATATACATAGTGAGACGAAACAACATTTCACTGGGAACACTTGGTAATACACACACAGAAACAGTTTCGACACAGTAGACAAGACAGATGTGTACAATGCGTGCACACACTAAGATCCACAGAGGTGTGTTTACTATGGCAATACATCACCACTTGGGGGCGCCCTTCTCCGTCCTGCTCTGTTGGGGTGGGGCGGTGATGGTGATGGTAATGATGATGGTGATGGTGAAGGTGGGATTAGGATGACTTTAAAGACTTGGCATTGGTAGGGGGTCCCTTGAGGACACTATTAGTAGTGTTGGGTGTGTGTGTGTATGGGGAGGTAGGGGGGAGGAGAGAGGGGGGGGGGGGGGGGGGGGGGTGTTGTGAGAATTGGCTGGTGAGCTCCAAATAGTCAGGCAGCCTGTGACAAAGGCTTTGAGCATATGCTGAAAATGAGAAGTATGCATATTTCTAATGTTGAAGTACGTAGCGTTTAACATAAAAGACCAGGACTTAACTTATTCACTGACCACTCACACTATTTACAATCCCACCATCAAGCACTTAGTTTAGTTTTGCTTAGTCTATATTAGTTTAATAATGTCACGGCAGATTTTTTTTCTTTTTATCATGTTATGCTTGAAATGATGGATGTGGTATTTCCATATTATTTATATTGACTTATTTATTTATTTTGCTCTGGTTAGTGGAGAGAGAAGAAACCCTGTCTTTGTCAGTGTTAAAGTGTGTCTATGGTGTTATTCTCCTTCACATGATTGTCTGTGTTGTTTTGTTCTGTGTGTGTGTTCAGTTGCATGCATATTAATAATTAACTTAGCTTGCCTTCTCTTATCACAATAAAGTTGTCAAGAACAGATGGACACACACAACTGCCAATCGCTGAGTGACTGTCTATCACACACGTGTGTGTGTGCTCAGTGTCCACACACACACATGCAGGTGGAGAGCAAGATTCTACACTATTCACACCTCTCTCAAAGACACACACACACACACACACACACACACACACACACACACACACACACACACACACACACACATGCACACACAGTGAAACAGAGAGAGAGAAAGACAGAGAGACAGAGAATCCCAAAACAGGCTCTTATCTTAAGCTTTCTTATCAATGCTATCATTCACTTTAAGCATGAGATTTTCCCAGGAGATGGCAAGAGAGTGCTCTAAAAAGTTTGTGTGTGTGTGTGTGTGGCAGGGGAGGTATGCCCAAATCACTGACATACCAGTGTCAAACTAGAGCAGCAAAGACTTATTTATGACACATCCAAAATATACATCACACTTTAACCCCTTCTGCTTCTCTGCTTGTCATCAAACCATGTGTACAGTCTTCCTTCCTCAGCACCTGGCTATTGTTAGATGAGCCTTTGTGTACTCCTGTGTCTGTTCCTCTGATTCTAATTAGTAGTGTGTTCCATTTGCCTTTCAAACGTTTAGATGATGAGATCATAGCACATCAAGTAAAAACACAGACAAAAAAAAGAAGTTGCATGTGTTCCATGGAAAACCACAGACAGAGCCACAGAAGAGCTCAGGGTCCTCTGCACTGCTCTGAGACATTTGGTGGTTTTAATGCTCGGAAAATACACCTCGGGCATCGCACCCCATTGGCATAAAATGCATTTTAACAGTGCCAATATTGTCATCCCAGGTCAGCTGCAGCATCAGTGCCATCACAATAAAGGTCACATAGCAACTTTAGTTCATGATGGCAAAATGTACAGTCCAACCACTCCAGTAGCAGGGTTGTCTTTTTTGCCAGATACGCTAACACCAGAGGCTGGTCTCACTAAAGTTCTTTACAACAGTCTGAAGTGTTAGATAAGTCACACTTTGAGCAAACACTTGGTCAACACTCAGTGATGCTCTGTCCAGTTAAACTCTTCATTAGGGTGATTTCATTGCTTTGTCCTTTTTGTTTGTTTGTTTTGTTTTGATTATTTGATCTGCCTTTTATTTTATTTTTGTTTACATTACATTACATTGCATTGCATTTGGCAGACGCTTTTATCCAAAGCGACTTACAAAAAGGTTTATTCTTGTGTGCACTTTCAAGCTGTATTTGTACATATTCTTCTAAAAGTGCAAATAAAAAGTATAACCATGAAAAAGTGTTAGATACGTCAAAATTGTCTTTATAGACCAGTCTAATATGTAAGCTGTAGTCAGTCTATCTCTTGCAAAATCTTGTGCCCCAGTTTTCCTTTTTTAGTTACATTTATTTATTTACAGTGGCATTTCCCATCAATAAACAGGAAATACACATCATGTTGAATGAAATTGCAAATTTTATTATCCAGTTCCTAGTCACTAATCTCTTTTAACCCTTACATGGGGAGAGCCAGTCTGACTTTTTGTTTATACTTCATTAACCCCTCGGGAGGTCTCTTTAGGGAAATCGGGATTCTGCATTTAACCCTTCACTCCCCTGAGCAGGGGGCAGCTATGACAGCAGAGCTCAGAGAGCAACGTAGCATACTCACGGTACCTCAGTGGCGTGTTTGGGTAGCCTGGTAAACCAGTGCCTCGTACTTCACTTCATTTCATACAGAAGCTCTGACATGGTTGTCTCAGGCAGCATCTTACCTGACCAGTCAGCAAACAGAGGAAGTGAACAAAATGAACTGAAGTACGAGGGGCTGGTTTACCAGGTTAACTCCCTGGGCTCAGGGACCAACATAGCATGCTCACGGTACCTCAGTGGTGTTTTTAGGTATCCTGTTGAACCAGTCCCTCGTACTTCATGTCGTACAGAGGGTCTGGATGGGGTTTCATTGACATGGTTGTCTCAGGCAGCATCTTGCCTGACCAATCAGCGAAGAAAGGGACTGTTCATTAGCGATAGTGTCAACTTTGCGTATGTTACCGATTAGGATCCAATTGTTTTAAACTTCAACAAAGTCTACACCTCCAGGAAGTAATTGTTCACTGATTCATCAGGCAAGATGCTGTCTGAGACAACCATGTCAATGAAACCACAACCAGACCCTCTGTACAAAATGAAGTAAAAGTACGAGGGGCTGGTTTACCAGGCTAACTTTTGGGTGGGTTAGGTTTCAAAACCTGCAACCCTCCAGAAACAGGTCTGTTACCTTAACCGTCAGGCCACAACTGCCCCTTTGACCCCCCCCCCCCCCACCCCTTAAGTTCTTCCCAGTCCCCAGAGAGCAGCTAGCTAGACAGCAGTGCGGTTGTCAGTGTAGGGTGGCCATGTTAGTCAAATATTAATTAGGCTGGGTGCTGAGCTGCAAGACCTGCTAATGGGGCTCGTCTGCAGTGGGCTCCGGCAGATGCTGAAGGGAGGCTGGGGTTTCAACTTCACTTTGTTTTACAGACAAAGACCTTACACACTTCAAACACACACACTCTCACACACTCCCTCTCTTTCCCTCCGTTTCTCACACACACACTAACACACACACACACACTCTTACACTCTCTCTCACACACACACACACAATTAGTTACTGTCTTTACTGGGTGTTAAGTGTTTTGCAATGATGACCATCTCAGGCTCATCTGAGACTTTTTTTTGTTCTCCACCGTCCACAGTGCTCCACTTCCTTCCTCTGCCCCCGTTTCTCTCATGCTCTTCTCTGTGCTGTTTTGTCATTCTTTCCCCCCTGCTCACCACACATTTTTTCTTTCTTAGACGTGTTCCTGTTCTTCGCACTCCCCTCCTTCATCTCCGTGAACTCTATTCTCTCTTCCTCTTTCCCCATCTCCTCTCATCTCTCTTCTTTTCATTTCTTTCTTTGTCGCTCTGTTTCTCTTGCATTCTGTTTTCTTTTTTTTTCAGCTCACTTCCCTTCTAACTTTTATCCTCTTATCAGATTTTCCCCTGACAGTTGACAAATAGCAGAAAGCACAGAGTCTTGATGAAGATGACGGCGCGGGCTTGATTGCGATGGAGTTTGGCTTTTGTCAAATATGCCTATTTTTGGTCTCTTTACAGGCAGATGTGAGGATAGCGTTGGAAGAAAGGCTGCTCAGCTGTCAAACCGGTGGATGTGCCGAGGGCTTGATGGGTGGGTAATGGTTGTCAAATGGTTGCTTCGTGGTTTCCTTTTGATGCTCGCAAACATCACAGAGCTGACAATGCTGTAACACTCGGTAACCACACGGAAGTGAGAAAAGCAGCAGCCCACCCACACACCACTCAAACACACACACACACACACACCACTCAAACACACACAAACACACAAACACACACACACACACACACACACACTCAAACACACACACACAAACATAAACACACATAAACACACACATACACAATGCACACACACACATGCACACACTCATTCGCACACACAGACACACACACACAAAAGCATGCACACAATCAGAGATTGAGTTCAGTTTAGCCACAATTTGCTGTGTTTGACCATGACTGATGTGGAGGCACAGAACATGTTTTGTATGGTAATCCCAACTTTAGAGTGGTTTTGTGAAGCAAATGTTACAGTCAGACAGCCATAATCTCCACAGGGTGGCCTTGCGAATTGGTGAAGAACGACCCCTTGTATTCACAAACATCAGATCACACACACTTATTGGCACACGCATACATACACACACGACCTCTACTCACACCCTCAAGAAAGACCGTCAGATTAGTGACATATTTTAATGTATGTAGTTAACTCTACTGTTGCAGTTGTTGTGGTTGTACACAAATGGTTGATTTAAAATGGCTCCTCACTGGTAGCTTTTTGCAATACTTTGCAGCTGAGAGGGTGAACACTTCCCGCATCTGAATTAGCCAATGTGACAAAGACATGGGCATTATGAAACTTTAATTACACAATGTGAAATCTCCAGCAATTTGACTGGATGAAAGTAACCAGTGCTTCAGACACTGACTGATAATGTTGGACCAGAAGAACAAACCTAATGAGAAACAGTAAAAAAGGTAAAAAAGGTAGAAAAAAGAAAGTAGAAAACCTTTTACAGTTAAAATTCAGCAAAATTCACACAAATACTTTTACACACCAAACCAGTGTAATGTATCTTATTTTGAGGCAGATGTAACACTGATATCAGGATGCCTTAATGACTACAACTAGCCTTATTGCTGTATTATTGTTATCATTTTAATCACATAATGACCTCCTGTGTGTCAGAAAAAAATAGTCCTGACCATCAGGTCCTCACATAACCTGCTCTTAGCTGAGATATGAAGCAGCTCCTCAGATAATTTACTCAGCTCTGACCCTGGGGGCGCAGGCAGTTAAGTTATAAAGATTAATGACTTATTTATTAGCATAGCAGTTGTTCTGTGCAGAGCAGAGTAGAATACAATATGCACACGAACACACCCATACAGGCACATACTGAGGCACGTGACACGCACATACACACACACACACACAGGCACATACTGAGGTATCTACACACACAAAGGTACAGACAGGTACACACACACACACACATAAGCAAACACACACACACACACACACACACAAACACACACAAACACACACACACACACACACACACACACACACACACACACACACACACACACACACACAGGCATCAGGCACAGATCAAGGCACACACAAAAGCTTATCAAAAGTCATGAAAACCCACACAGGATATGACAGGGTGTGGGCCCACGTGGCTGATGGCTGTGTGCTGGGTGCTGTGCTCTGGTGTGGTGAGCGCTGCAATGTTTGCCTTAGAAACCGTGATAGACAAAGAGCCAACACGTCAGAAACCACACGCCAGGGAGAACCCTGTCAGCCGTACTTTACCGTAAAGATGGATGACTTTACCTTTCCTCATACCAACCAGTGTCATATTTAATATCTTTAGGCACACACAGAGCACCTTTAGGCACACACAAACGCACACACACACACACACACACACGCACACACACACACACACACACAATAACATTGACATAAGGACATTCTTATGCACACAAACACACCTGAAAACACACAAATTCACATTTGCATACACACACACACACACACACACACACACCTACTTTATTCTTTTTTTTTCATTCTCTCACTCTCCTTCTCTAAGGCCGTACGCGGCATCTGTTCTGGTCCTTTGATTTAGTCTTAAGTGCCACTTCCTCCTTCACCACCTCCTCCTCCTCTCCCATTACTCTCCTCCTTCCCCCACTCTCTCTCTCCCCCTGTCTCTCTCTTTCCCCCTCTCCCCCTCTCTTGCTCTCTCTCTCACCCACTTAACTCTCTCTCTCTCCCCCTGTCTCTCTCTCTCCCCCTCTCTGGATCTCTCTCTCTCCCCCTCTCTCGATCTCTCTCTCTCACCCACTTAACTCTCTCTTTCCCCCCATGGCTCGGCGACTCCTCTCTGTCTTGCCCCTTTGTTTGGACCTGTTGGTCAGTACACCCTACCCTACCACCCCCCCCCCCCCCCCCCCCCCCCACACACACACACCCCGACCCCCACACACACAACACACAACACACCTCCCTCTACACCCTCTCCTCCCCCTCTTCCACTCCGTCCACCCCCTCCTCTTTTGTTCCCCTCTTTCCCTCCAGAATTCCTATTCAGCCTCGGCTCCATCTGCCCATGGGCCCCTAAGCCCAGCCTGGCAGATGTTCAGCCGCCCGCTCACTCTGTCTCTGTCTCCCTTTCTCTCTCTCTCCCTCTCTCTCCCTCCCTTTCTCTCTTACCCTGTGTCCATCCGTGCCTCCCTCCTTGCCTCTTATCTGGCCCCTTCTGACCTTTGCTCTCTGGGCAGCACTGACCACTGACCACTGGCTGGCTTGTCCTGTGGAGGAATCTGCGCAGAGGGCAAAAGCTTGTATGTGGGTCTGGGCATACCCCCACACATTTGTGTGTGTGTGTGTGTGTGTGTGTGTGTGTGAGAGAGAGAGAGAGAGAGAGTGTGAGTACACATATGGGTACAGAGAGACAGGTGCACACACACACACACATACAGACACACAGACACACACACACACACACACACACACACACACACACACACACAATGAAACACACATGGTCACAAACGTTCATACACAGACGCATACAAACATACACAAACACACACACACACACACACACACGCAAATGTCTACAGTATGTTTCTAGATTTCTCATTTTAATAAGAGTTTCATTGAGGCTGCACTGCATGAAAGATCAAATGTTATTTCAGCTGCGTGCTGGCGTGTGGGATACTACAGCAAGTCTTATCTATTCCATCATCTTTTAATCCATGAATAGGGATTTTTTGTCAGTGCGCCATCAGTTTACAAAGGGTCTATCTACTTCACACACACATACACACACACACACACACACACACACACACACACACTGTGAATTATCAATTGAGAGAAATGCTGTGTTCAGGTACATTGGGAAAGTTGGGAGTCCTGATCTCTAGCTCGGTAAAAAAGAGCTTTGAACATTCAGGAGACATTTTCCATTCGGAGACTCAAGAGGAAGTGTAGTAGCCCATGCTATCTGACCTAGCATCACAACCTTCGGTACCCAGTCACCGCGACAGGCAAAACAGCAATAACGACACAGAATTCAAGGCCATTACAAACCTAGTGCGGTCATTAATCGCTAAATGAAGTCTACATACAGAAATATATTCGCCTAGGACTTCCTGGTTGTTGCTCAATCATGGCAAACAGGTCTAATAACTCAACTATGCATTTCCTGTGAAGAAAACACAAAAATGTGAGCGTGCCAGTCCATTTTGCTTTCCGGGATGATCTCATGAACACAACTTCTTCAGAAGTCTGGACATTTTTTGCTGATCCTTCGAATTTCCAACGTGTTTAAACACAGCAAAAGGACACAAGTGGTGGAAAAAGTTAGATGTAGGTTATTTAAGGTGTTCTTATCTATGCCTAGATAGTTAAAAGGGTGACTTTCTGGGGACTTCAACTTTCTGGGGACACAGTATTCTTCCACTCCTGTTAGCAGAAACACCCATTAGCCCTGAACGCTGACTATGTTAAAATTGACACTATGAGAAGCACACATACACACAAACATGCCCTCAACCACACACACACACACACACACACACACACAGGAAAGACGGGGTACACCGCAAATAGAGCCTTCAGGGGTGCAGGGTCTCAGCATTTGTGTGCTGTTATCTCCATCTCCCAACTTAGTCCCTACACACACACACACACACACACACACACACACACACACAGGAAAGAGGGGGTGCGCTGCAAATGGCCTGGAGCTTTCGGGGGTGCAGGGTCTCAGCATTTGTGTGCTGTTATCTCTACACTACATAAACACACACACACACACACACAGACACACACACACACACACACACACACACACACACCCTTCCTGCCTGTGCCCACAAAGGCCACCTTCTGAGCTGTGCTATGGTGCTGTGTCACAGGCCTAAGCTATGGAAGACTGGCAGCCCTATTGAGAGCTGAGGCAGTGCGCTAAAGGAAGCTTACCTCAGGCTAATGTGGCACTTGTGAAAGAGTAGGCGTCAAAACATGTATTGCCACACTGAGTGGTTTCTTATCACTGACCATGCATTCAGAAATCTTGCACGCCTACAGTTGTCAATGCAAAGATATCAGAAGTTTAATCCATCAAAAAAAGAAAGAAACAAAGAAAGGAAAAAAGAAAAGAAACCATTGACCCCTCCTGAGTGCACAGGAAGTCCTCTGAAAAAGTGGACGTGGGGGAGAAAAAAGAGAAAAAAAATACTATAAGCTGATGACTGGCATTTGTTGCTCATGTGGTATTCTGTAACCTTTTGTGAATAAACATACTGATGAATGTAGGTGTGTGTGTGTGTGTTAATTGTAGGGTGTTTCACAGGTGTGTCTGCAAGGTAGTTAAGTGTGCAAATTCCTCCTTTGGGAACGGAGGGCTAGAAGCTCAAGACATACTGGTTTATACAGACTTACATGTGCACAGACACAAATGGTCCCTCCCTCACACACACACACACAGACACACACACACACACACACACACACACACACACACACACACAAATGTTCAAATGCTAATGATCAAAAGTGTTGAGGGGTTGAAGTTGAGGAGTTGTTTTTCAGTGGACAATCAGTCAATGTGAGTTAAGCCACTTTAATGTAGACACAGGGAGAGGCTAGAGAAAGAGAGTGTATGTGTGTGAGCGTGTGTGTGTGTGTGTCAGAGAGAGATAGAGAAATAAAGAGAGAAAGCGCCAGAGAAAGAGAGGGAGAGGACAGAGGAAGAAAAAGAGAGTAATAGTGAGAGAGAGGCAGAGAGCCAGTCAGACATGCCTGGGATTTATTACCACAGTCTACCCTCCTGAATGCAGGCGACAGGTGCACATTGTTTACTTCAGTTAGCAGAGAGAAAAAGTGTGTGTGTGTGTGTGTGTGTGTGTGTGTGTGTGTATGTGTGCACGTGTGTGTGTGTGTGTGTGTGTGTGTGTGTGTGCACGTGTGTATGCACGTGTGTGTGTGAACCAGTGTGTATGTCCATGCAAGACTAGGCGTGTGTGTGTGACTGTGTGTGTGTGTGTGTGTGTGACTGTGTGAGCCAGTGTGTATGTCCATGCAAGACTAGGCTTGCACCAACAGACTAGCCGTTACGAAGGGTTTCTTAAGGTGATTTTTTTTTTTATCATGAGTCATGCAGTTTCTCATTGTCTAAGTGCAGGGCCCATAACAGCTATGCAAAACACAGAGGCCAGCCCAGCTAAACTTTTAAACGCAGAAAACCTCCTAGAGGTATTAGCTACATTGGTATGTGAATGTATACATAAAGATGTTTTTTTTCTTGTATGTCTAAGACAAATTTCTCCCTTAGGAACAAGAAAGGTTGACTTGACTTAACCATGAATACAACGTATGTACTGTAGCATACAAAATATCCCAGAAAAATGTTTGTCTGTATCAGCGCTTTGGGAAAATATCATTAAAATTGTCAGTGTACAAGTCTTGTATCAGTATAATCCATGTACACTCTTTTTTCATAATACGATTACACTATAATTATTACTGCATATTTACATTCACCCAATATGAGCAAATGTATTGACAATAACGCACTTCCAAACTTATGCCATCACATTATTATGTCACTATACATAATCTTTTCTTATCTGTGCATTTATCTCTGGACAGAAAATGTTAATTACAGGGGTAATGACACCACTCACTGACCACATCACAAAGACCAAATGAGTGTGGGGCAGATCTGTTAATGAAAGGCTTATGTAAGGTGTGGGGGTGGGGTTGTGGGGTGTGTGGGGGGTTGTCACGCCTGTCTACAGTAAAATGTGTGTGTGTGTGTGTGCGAGTGTGTGTGTGTCTGTGTGTGTGTGCGTGCGTGTGTCAGTTGGTGATGGGAATGGCAGGTGAAGGGCCCCCACGCCCGCAATTAGTCCCTGTAAATTGAGGGAGGCCCATATCTCAAGGAAGCGTGCTTTGAGTGTGTGTGTGTGTGTGTGTGTGCATGTAATGTAGTTTGTGTCAGCGAGGCTGCCTATAGACTGACTGTATGTGTAGGCAGGTTTGGGTTAGTGTGTCAGTGAGTGTGAGGGAATATCTGCATATACACTGAGGTCAGTTTCAACAGAGTTCCACTACAGTTAATTCTTAATCCTGATAAAGACGTATTGGCTTACTCAGCTATGAACATTGCCAAAATAATACTGCATACTGGCCATTGGACGTTATCCCCCTAATCTTCCGATGGGCTCACACAGCTGCCTTGTGTACACACACACATAAAGTAGGGTGTGTGTGTGTGTGTGTGTGTGTGTGGGGGGGGGGGTGATCTGGGTGTGGAACAGACAGTGAGTTACTCCATCCAGACGGCCCTCTTTTGTTCCTCTCATTTTAAATTAAAAAGCAGAGGGGGGAGGAGTGGGGAGGGGGGGTAGCCATGCTACTTCATCAAACCTCATAGACATCCATAACGGGTCAGCGCACACCGACAAACACTTGCTGCTACTCACCACTGTCCTCTGGACCACCATGCAGGATACGCATCATCCAATGTCCATGAATCCTTCTGTCTGTAAGACAATATACAACGTCTCTTAGGCATTTCTGCACCTAACCTGTCTGCTGTCTGTGTCATATATTTGATGTCCTGTATTTGCAATTGGACTGCAAACCCAACTGCCCCATGGGGACAATAAAGCCACCTACTACTGCTACTACTACTACTGCTACTACTACTACTACTGCTGCTGCTGCTACTACTACTACTACTACTGCTGCTGCTGCTACTACTACTACTACTACTACTACTACTACTACTGCTGCTGCTGCTGCTGCTACTACTACTACTACTACTATTACTAACCTTTTTATGTTATACCCTGAAATCTACTATGACTAAACCAATGTGTGGTACTGGAATGAATACATGCCAGAGTGCCTGATGTCTGTACTGTATCCATGTAGTCGTTATCTTAAACACGAGATCAGGGAGATTTTGGACAGCTGCATCCTCTGAACAACTTGAAAAGCACTATGTGTCTTTTGATTTTCATATATATATACTACCATATTTCACACTCTGAATTTGCTAGATTTAAAAGTGTGTTAAGCAATTCTGAGCATCTTGTAGACATGAAACACTTTTAAAATGACATTTAGACAGCATCTTGTCAGGATCCATTACAGTAAAAAAAATCTTACAGTAAAAAAAGAAAAGCAGTTTTCCTACACAGCTAAGACAGACAGCGCGGTGGCATCCTTATAATCTAACATGATATGGACTCTCTCTGATGGGATGAGCTATCTTCTAGACTTATATGATAATACATATTTAAAAGCAAAGACAGAGACCACAATCTATAGTTAAACTAAATAGTTAACCCAGCCTGGTATGAAGGGGCCAAAAGTGCATCGGTCAGGCAGTCAACTAAACGTGTGAAGAGGAATGCCAGTAAAGTGCATAAATGAGAACTGCTTTCCTCTTTCAAGTGAAAAGCTCAGAAGGGCCCACGGGAACCTGCTAAATGGCAGGTTTTCTCTCGAATGAGGCTCTTAACTATCCATTCAAGGCATTTTCCTCAGGTTGTTTATATTCAGTTGTAAATGGCTCCAGGAGCATGGCCTCCTCCTTACTCACACCTTCAGATGCTATCTGCTGCCATACCTCTCAGAGAGAGAGACAGAGAGAGAGAGAGAGAGAGAGAGAGAGAGAGAGAGAGAGAGAGAGAGAGAGAGAGAGAGAGAGAGAGAGAGGCCAGTCACACCAGAAAATAGATGGGGGCACGTGAGCTTACGTTGATGGTTCTCATGTGAGTTTGTTCACTGTGTGTGTGTGTGTGTGTGTGTGTGTGTGTGTGTGTGTGTGTGTGTGTGTGTGTGTGTGTGTGTGTGTGTGTGTGTGAGAGAGAGAGAGAGAGAGGGAGTTCTTGTTTGTGGGAAAGGCAGTCAAATGTGATCTCTGGCGTAGGGTGTTGGTCCGCTGCATGCTCAATTTGGCGGGGGGTGTAGAACAGAAACCTCTCCTTCCTGCAATCCCAATAAACTCGAACAACTCAGCATATCTTTACAGCAGCTATATACATTACCTCTCGTAACAAGGCTGATACAGGTTTTAGCTGTGACGTAGCAAATGCTTGAAATGTTAGCAGTTTCACTTTCATTGTGATGCCACCAGGATGTTGCTCAGAGTGAGACTTGGTTACATAAAATGTAATTATTAACTCTGGAATGCTTCCCTTGGTCTATGTTTAAATCAATCAAGTCAGTAACACATTCCACCCACGTCCATCCACTCAATGTGAAAGCATGTATGTCCCACAGGCTGGAGCAATCAGTACCAACTGTATGGCTGTGAATATTGATTTTATCACAGAGTCTCTAGATTAAAGATCTTTATCTCTTTGATATTGATTTTTGTCACTAGGTCTCACTGATGAAACATGTCACACATGGCTTCTTTTACATCGTTTCCCTCTTTTTTGCTTGTTTTGGTTTGATCTTTTTTTCTCTCGGGCATTGAAGGGATGTGCTAGGCTCTCACACTGCCATTTTGTTTTTCTCCATGCTCCTCAGATTAATTTAAAGTGTTCACCCAGAAGGAAAATGTATAAGTGAATTCTATGTGTCTTTTCACTGAAACTTGTTAAAAGTAAAATATTTGACAGTTTACCACATATGAAAGTATTTTCTGCAATGTCATACTTGTAACTTACATAACTTTCATGAAACAGTCTTGTATTGTATGAGAAATATATGAAAGCGGGAATAAGTATTTTCTATTTCTTTTGAACAGAATAATTCTTGAGCACTTTTTAAGAACGCATGGGCCTATTTACCCTCACTTTTCTCTACTCTAACCTGTGATCTAAACTCTGTACAAACTATACAGTGCTAACCAATCATTCAAGAGGAGAATGTTTTAACTTTGTTGGTAGGCTATCAACCTGGACTTGGCACAATTCTTGTTGGGGTTTAATTTGATTTATTGCAAAGGATAAGGTTGAAATGGAATGGGTGACTGTTGGTTTTTTGTTGGGCAGTAGCCTACTCGGTACCTTAACAAAAGCCATAGTATAAGCAATTGTACTGTGATAGTAGCTTAAATGACACAAAGACAAATACATCAAGCAAGCCTTATATGATTAGACACTAAAAAATGTAGGATGGGGATAGTATCCAAAAAGCGTATAGTGTAAAGCATATTACTTCTAATAAGTAATCTATCCCTGGTGTCTTTGTGTGAGTATATGGAAGTAGGCCACCCCGGAGGATGGAGCCTGGTTGGTAACCATGGCTTTGGGCTGGCTGCAGAGAAGCAGCGGGAGGTTCTATGTCACACTGCTGTGGGGGTTGTGAAGTTTGATTTGTGCCTCTGTGTTGGAGTTCATCTTGTCCCACAAAAAACACACCACTTCTTACATATAGGAAAGCACATGCACATTGGTTTTAGCTCTGGATAAATTGTGATCTCACAGTCTTTATTACAAAGATGATATATGTATGACATTACATTTCTCACAAAATCTTAAAAGCAGGACAGCTCTTGCTAACACACACTTTTACACAAACATGCATCTTATATATCCACTATGAAAGTTAATATAGGCCTAGGCCTACTGTATTGATACGACGAACTATAAAAATGGTGGGGTTTGTAAAAAGAAACAACCTGCATAACAACCTTTTCAAAAGGACAACACCGGTCTTTAGCAGGACTATTTTATTTATCATATAGGGTGACAAAATGACTTTGAATGTAATTATTGACATCAAGCTACTAAAATATATACATATAGACAGTCTACTTCAGTCTAATTCAACTTTTTTTCTGAACTTTTGTGAACTCTTTAAAGTGAATCAATTCCTTAGTAATTTTAAGAACTATCTAAATATATAAGCAGTATAATAAAATAAAGAAAACAGAAAGAGCCTTCATGATTTCTGTACTCGATTTTGGTGTACGCTTTTCTCAAACTGTTGTTTCGAAAATTAAACTTCTATAAATGCAATAAGCCTGTTTTGTAGTAAGTTATTTACCCATTGTTTGAATGGTACATTCCAGACACTGTCGAAGGAAATACAGCGAAATCATTGGCTACGTTGTTTTCGTGGGCGTCACGAACCACGGCTTGAAATCTTCCGCGGGAAAAGTTGCCAACATTTTTTACTTCAATTTCCTATTCCCGCCCCGATTTCAAGAAAGGCTGTTTTATTGGGCACACTTGTGTCAGTTGCCGCCATCAAATCGGTGATTGGATCCTTGTCATGCATGTCACATTTATGCCCGCCCTTTCCACGCCCCAAAAAGTGAATGGAGATACAAAGGAAAAGCAGCTGATTGGACAGACTGGCCCCACAGCCTCTCTGATTGGCCAGCGTGGTTACCGCTCGTGGCCCCCTCATTTTGAACATAAATAAAGGATACAATTTTGCTTCATTTTATCTCAGTGGTGTATGAGGGGTCAGGGAGAGCGGAGGCCTGCAGCTCTCTGACAAGCAAGGCGAATGAAAATGTCTAGCTAGATCTTTTTAGTCTTTTACGCAGTCGGAAATTCCAAGATGCTCACCATGCTTCCCTCTATAACTTTTTCCTCAGCAATCGAATCTTAAGAAAGAACCCCAGCTTCCTTTGCTTGCTAACACCAGCTAACAGGCTAATCTATGCTTTCTTGATAGAGAACAGATACTCACCACTTGTAAATCCCCGATTTCTTGGATTTCTAGTATTTTCAGTACGTAGGACATCGCTTTTCAAGTTTGAACATGGAGATGCCTCAAGACACCGAGTTTAGTCCTGTCAACTTCCATCAGGGCTGCAGGCCCGACAGGAACCCCAGGCTTGCCAAACTCTCTCTGCCGGAGTTGAGTGGGAAGGCTTCCCCATGCATCAAGAACCTTTTTGCTTCACCCACCGTTCTGTCGCCTGTGACTAATCTGGCTTTAAACATGACCAATCTTGCAGTTCTCGGAAGGTAAATACCGCCAAAATAACTTTTTTTTGTTCGAAATGGCTGTGCTGTTTATCAGGCTATCTTAAATTATAGCTGGCTAATTCTTTAGCTGCCACAAGTTAGCAGTTGTATCCCTAGTTACATATAAGATGGTCATATTTTAGCCATTTTGCTACGTTAACTGTTTGTCAAGTTAATGTTATATTCTCTCTTATCTATTTGATGCTACTAAATGACAAAAGTTGTGTTATGGCATTAATTCAACTGGCCGCTGGTCGTGTGGTTCATAGTTTATCCGAACTGTGCATGGACACGGTTAGGTTATTTGGACATCCACCGATCAAGAATGTCGGCATTTGTCAGCCAAATTAGTTATATTTTTCACACGTTAGACACAACATTCAATTTCTTAGTTAGTTTGTTTGGCTTGTTCTATCATTATGCTCGATCTGAAACTTTGGACTCTATCTGACCCGTTGATGTTGTGACTGTAGTTTTCTGCAAAGTTTACCTGTGATGTGGTGTGCCTTACTCATTTACCCAACTATTGATTGTGTTGTTTCAGTCAATGTGATACCCCCAAACGCAAAACGAACGTCCCGCTTTTAAAGATCCCTTCCTATGCCTCAGACGCCTCCTCTGATGCTGGTGAGTAACTTCACTAAAGATGTTTGGCAAATGCTCCCCTTACGTCTCTCACCTCTGTTCTCTTTGTACCATTCACCAGAGTGAAATATCAGTCAGGTTTAGCATGTATCTATTAAGATGCTTAAAAAAAAAAAAATTCTGTGGATTAAGGTTTTCAGCTGGCTGAATTCTGATCTGTTAGTCATAATGTTGCACAGAAGACTAGACACCTGCCTTTGGGTGTATACTTGTCTTTATTGTGTCTGACTTAAATTATTTATTTATTTTTACCTTTTGCTTCTTTCCTCTCTAGGTCTTGGGATGGATTCTCCTGGGCCAATCGATTCAGTTGATGTTGATCTAACGTAAGTTAGTGTGTGTGTGTGCGTGTGTATGATCATGTGTGTACATGGTACAAATGCAGACAAACTGTCAGTGAATCACATAACGGTAGAGATTATAACTGTAATCCCCAAGCCAAGCCAGCACAGAGCAACAGTCTTATTAGAGATCATTCACCTTATGAGCTAGTCTACCTCACTTTCCTCCAGGGGGCTTTGGAGTGTTTGAGGGGTTTTTTTTGGGGGGGGGTGGTATAGAAGAGGGAAGGATGGAGGGATGTCTGCATCTCATCTTTGGCCACAGAACAGTGTGCATGAATAGTGAGCATGCAGACTTAACCACTAAAAGCATGTGGATTTGTGCTCAAGGCCTCAGAGTCGCAGAGCAACTGTTGAATCGCTGGGGGGGAGCATTTGTCCACCTGTGGTGTGACAGTGTGATTGGCATGTTCCTCTTGGCTGCTTGTCCAGCTGTTTCTGTGCGTGTGTCCCGCTGCACGTCTCAATAGAGGGAGGGGGTAGGGCGCACAGCCCGGCACGCTTTCCATACGCTTTCTAAGAGTATATTGTCTGCCGTGGAGCTGAGGGGTGGGGGTGCGGGGGTGGAGGGGCTACTGGTTGGCCTGTACCCCTCTCCCCCTCTCCCCATTTGTCCCATTTCCTTCTGAATGAGACACACTCCTCGCCTCCTCCCCCTTCACAATCTCATTCACCCCCCCCCCCCCCACACACACACACACATTCTCCCCGATCTCCGCGACAGCAACAAAAGACGCTGGCCGTGGGGGTTAGCGTTGCATAGGCATATGGTGGATTAGCCAAAGCACACACTGCCCCCTGTTTCAGGCCGATAAAACACATACAGGCACACACACACACGCACAGACATTCAACTCACCCACTCATCCTCTCTCAAGTAGCTGCTTAGCATACAGGTGGGCATGCTGGAGGTTTCCAGCAACCCTCTCCCTAATTTAGCCACACAGGAACTCAATGCCTCTGTGCCTTAATGGAATTTAATGGCTAAACGGTCTTTCCCCTTGAAGTTCCCTCTTTAACAGAGCTGCCTCTGTTTTCCCCCGCTGTAGGTTTGAGAACGCCATGCAGAGGGTGGGGGAGCAAGGCAACGAGTGAGTATTTGCGTTTTCCTGCTGTTTCTCTCTTGATTGATTTTTTTTTTTTTTTAGCTGTTAAATTAATTGTGACTGGAGCAACGCTGTAAGACAGTTCCATAGGGAAAACCCTGAAGTGCTGTTAACTGTCATTGCCCTTGTGGGAATTACTTTGTTTACAGTCTCTCTGATAAATAATTGTCTCTTTCCCTCCCCCTTTTTATGGTTTCAGCAGAAAGGCACCCATTAGAAGAATCCATTCCCTTCCGGTAAGTTATCCAGCTATTACTCTCTCCATACAGTGTAGAATGTATGTACCACACACCCTGTTGGGGAACTTGACAATATTTCTAATTTGTTGATAAACTGTCATCTGTAGACGCGGTTCTTGGGATTGAGTCCTACTTTCCAGAAAAGGGATTCAGAGCTTCAACGTTTCTTTGGTCAGACTCACTCCACTGCTAATAAAGAAAACATACAGGTTTGTGTTTTTGTTATTTTTACATGCATGTTAATTCTTTTAAGGATAAAGCCCTTGGTATGGAACATTTTTTTTGATGTTAACAGACAAACGAGAATGGGGGGGGGGGAAATACAATACAAAATATTATTGGCTGTTGGTGCATTGAGAATGTGTGTGTCCTCGCTTCTAATGGTGTGGTGTGTGTGTGTTTCTCTCCCCTTACAGGACAGCTCTGTGTTTAAGAAACCCTCTCTCCCTGCCTCTCGCTCTCGACTCAGATCCAGCCCCAACAAAGATGCTTTTGCCCAGCGTCCCAACTCTGCTCCTGCACTTATGGTAATGTCAGATAACCCTGCTCAGTCAGCCTTATCACTCATCCAGACACTCCCTCATGCCTTAAGAACCAAAAGACAAGGTTTTTTAGACAAACTATGGGAAGTTACTTACTTAATGTAGTTTGTTTTCAGTATGGTCCCACTTTTAAAAAGTTTTAGAATTTGAAACTAGTAAAGGCGTAAAAAAAAAAAACACTTATTTGGTTACTTTCATTTGTTTAATTTCTTTTTCTAATATTCTGTTTTCATACCTGCTTTGGCCATGAACTGGCCATAGTTGCTGTTATGGTAGTAAATTAAATACACAAACAAACTATAAATGGTGCTTCACACTCCCTTTACAGTCTTCAGTGTAGTACTCTGCTGGCTAACCTCACTAAATGCATTACTGAGGTAAATATTTGTTTTTTGCATCCCCTCTGCAGCTCTCTCCTCCCTCAAATCACTTTGCATCGATGGATGACAGCAGCCCGCTCTTCCTGCGCCGCTCCTCGCTCACCAGCAGTCTCCATGACGACGATGACGACGGCTTCCTCGACGTCCTGGATGACATGGAGGTGTGTGTCTGTGTGTGTGTGCAGCTGTGTTACGATCAGTCAACCAGTTGTTGGTTTTATTTCCCTCGGTGTATGTGTGTTTACAAATAAGGCAACAGGTGTTTTCCTGGGAGAACACGCATGTGGGCAGTTGAGGTCATTCTCTGGTTTGCTCTCTTTTGCAGAATGAGTCGGACGTTCCAGCTGGCATGGCCAGTCTCCTCACGGCACCCCTGGTGACCAGCAGGCAGCCCACAGACGACATGAGCATGGTAGGTTGGCACTCTAGAAAGCGGTTGACGCACACCAAATCACACCAACTTTTATCAAGGTGCTAGTAACGGGAGCACTAATCCAGTACAAAAAAGAAACTGCACACTTTTGCTTTATGCCAACTGTTATTTATGGACGAATGTTTTTGGCCTGTGGCCTTTCTTAAGTCTTGGTGTTGGATTCAAGTCTTGGATTGGAAAACTCTAACCACCCCTTCATATGCTGCTAGGACACTAACTTCACTCAGCCATCACTACTTCACTTTAGTATTTATTCTCTTAATGTTTTTTTATATTTTTATAATAACTTACTTAAACCAATGGTGTATGTGTGTTAAATGACAATAAAGCAAAGCAAGTCAAGTTCAGTCCCGCCAGCACCCCACACCTCTTTACTCATCACCACATTGGTCAAACGGTCAGCGCCAAACGCTTCATGCCCCGCCTCTCTCTTCCGACACAGCCGCTGATTCGCTGTCGGCCGCGGGGGCTCTTCCGCTCTCCGTCCATGCCCAACCCCCTGGGGCGCTCCCAGCTCAAGAGGCAGGAACGCATGGACGACAACACGCCAATCAGAGTGAAGAGGAGGCGGAGTTTGGCAGGCACGCACTTCGCCGATGAAGAGCAGGACAAGCCCCAACAGACGGTACGTGTGACATCAACGTGACATACCTTCATGCAGTCACATTTTTCTTAATTGTCCTTATGATGAGTACATGATTTTATTGATCATTTTAACGGGTAAATTGCCCTATCTGAAAGTTTTTTTTTTTTTTTTTAGGTTGCCTCAGACATGTGCTCAGTATTCCATATTATTATTCTGCAGTAGATATTAGCTGTAGACTAGAATGCATTGCTGTTTGCACATGCAGTACATGGTCACTGCCCTCTCCAGACTTCCTGTTTGTAACTCTGGCTGTCCTGTTTTACAGGCATGTGCTCCGGTTCAAAGGTCAAAGTCATTCTGTCAGACTGAGATCGAGAAGCTGCTGGACAGCGATGCCAACAACGTGATTGGAGACTTCACCAAGGTGAGCCACATGTTCCACTCCATTCATCTCCTGCATGTAGGATACCTGACAAATCTAAAGGAGCTGCATTTCCCTTAGTTTTTTAAGTTACCTTTATTTATGCCTAAAAAAAACAAAAAAGTTACTGTCATTCTTATGGCTTGTGTTTTTAAGTGTTTACTGTGTAAAAATTGAATGTGGAGTTGGAGAGGTCACTAATTTTAGGTTTTGTTTCCTGTACAGCCCTTTGCTTTGCCCACTGTAGATGGGAAGCACCAGGACCTGAAATACATCACGCCGGAAACGGTGAGTGGAGTTTGTATTTCCTCCCTTTCCCCTTCTAGACCATGCGGTCACCATGCGTGACCCAACTGTTTGTTCCTCTAATACTTTCCTTGAACCCATCCTGCCATTGTGTGTGTGTGCTCACGTGTGGTGTGTTCCTGTGTCATGCTGCAGATGGTAGCAGCGCTCAATGGGCAATTCGATGACCTGGTGGAACGTCTGATCGTCATCGACTGTCGGTACCCGTACGAGTTCGAAGGAGGGCACATCAAGGTATTTTGAGAGAAATGGAGAGTGCTTTTATTGTTTGCCATTGCAGCCTTTTGGCAAGTTGTTGTTTTTTTTTTTTATATATATATACAGTGTAGGTTATTCATTATTGTGGTAGTGTAGGCTATTCAGTGGTTGTGTGGGATGGCAGCGTTAACCCCTTACTCTGCTGTGTGTTTTCTCCCAGGGTGCGTTGAACCTGCACCAGGAGGACCAGATTGAGGACTTCCTGTTGAAGGCGCCCATCATCCCAGCATGCCCAGGGAAGGGAGTGGTGCTGGTGTTCCACTGCGAGTTCTCTTCGGAACGAGGGCCCCGCATGGCGCGCTACGTGCGCGAGCGTGACCGCGCCCTCAACGAATACCCCAACCTCCACTACCCCGAGCTCTACATCCTCAAGGGAGGCTACAAGGAGTTCTTCCCCCTCCACCAGGTGTGTGTGTGTGTGTGTGTGTGAGAACATGAACAATAGTATTTCACTTTTACAATTGCAGCTTTTCTTTGGCCATATTGTCCAACCCTTCTCTAGAACTTCTGTGGACTGACCTTTTTTGCTCTCTCTCGTCTCTCTCTCCTCTCTTGTTTGGCCTGTGCAGGTGGAGTGTGAACCTCAGGCTTATCGGCCCATGCACCACGAAGACTTCAAGGAGGACCTCAGAAAGTTCCGGCTCAAGAGTCGCACGTGGGCAGGGGAACGCAGCAAACGAGATCTTTACAGCCGTCTGAAAAAGCTCTGACCACACACCAATACCCATATAACACGTATAACACAACACTCCTCTCAGCCAGGTCACTGCCATTTTAACAACAGTCTACTTCAGCACACCCTTGTGCATCCTGTTTTAAACACACTCGTACTGTACTCAAACACACACACGTGCAATACACACATACCAGTTTGTACATGCTCTCTATTCAGAAATGGTGAAGCTCAGGTCTAGTTTTCCTTTTTAAAAAACACAAAAACAAAAAAAATAGCACTTGTATGGTTTTAATGTTTTGAATGACGTTTTAAGTGCTGATTTCAATTGAAGGGTTTTTTGCTTCGAAATGTGTTCCCCTTTTTATTTGGCTACTTTAGTACTCTCCACTGCCACTGAGAGATGTAGTATTGATTTTGTGTGTATGCGTATGCCTTACACTGTGGTCTTTTAAAAGTTCTGTTGTGTTTTGTATTCTCTCCAGTGTTTTATGTTTGTGTGTGTGTGTGTGCACGTGTGTGTGCTTACTTGCGTCATGGAGATCTAGTGTGTAGGGCGTTCTGATTATTGCTAGTATCTATTAGAATTATTTATTTAGCAGGGCCCATTTCTCCCTGAAATATTTATCATATAAATTATTAATGCTCATATTTTACTCCAAGAAGGTTGACGCCTTGTGAACACACACACACGCACGCACACAGACACATGCGCAAGCACACACACACACACACCTATGCACACATCCATGCAAACATGTATACATACACACATGCGTACACACCCACACAGTCAGCTAACCACTAACCTCCACCAGCCTTCCCTCCCTCTCCTCCTGCTTTGCACTGACTGGGAGTTGTGTTGTAAACTCGTAGTACTAACCCGTGTCTTACGCGTTACTGAAAAACTTGAATATTTTGAGGGGGTGGAGGGAAGATGTCTGCCTGGTTGGAAGATTTCTTTCTTTCTTTTTTTTTTTTTTTTTTTCTTCTCCCCTGGATGACTGACCAAAAAGTATTCCACCTAGAGACGTGCATTGACCTGTTTGGAATGCTGCCGGACAGCCTGAAATATTTGTAACTTTTTGCCCTTTTTGTGTGTTTGTTTGTCTTTGATGTATGACTTTATGACTTTTTTTTTTTTTTCCTCATGGTCCGCTTCCACCAGAAACCTCTTCTAGACTGTTTTATTTTTTAGGTTTTGTAATTTCATTGTGAATATTGCTGTACATTTCGGATGTGGATGTATACAAATGAGCTTGTGTGTTTGATATATGTGTGCGTGTATGTGTGATGGGGAGAATTTGCTAAACTGGAGGAGATGCAGTGTGTGGGGGGGGAAAATAAACAGCCAGACTGAATTTTTTTGCCTGAAGTCTTGTTTTTATCACTCCTTTTTTCTAGTTCTGCTAAAGCTTGGCTTTGGTGCCCTTCTAAACTAAACTTTCTCAGGAAGGGAAACGCCACCCGGATTTAGAAACACACACACACACCAACACAGTCTCAGTCTCTGGCAGCCCGTGCTTGTTTTCACTCCATTTTCAAATCCTCCCGCCAAGCTATGAGCCTGGAGTCGTTTATGCACGTGCCCACACACACACACACATTCCTGAACTGCTTGACAGGGGAGGGCCTCTTCTCCAAGCCACTCCTGTGACGTGCCCTAGCAAGACCTTGGACTGTGTGTGGTTTATTTATTTTTGTGTGTGTGTGTATGTGTGGGAAAGCGAACTTTGTGTGTGTGTTTGTGTGTACCACCAGCTTTTTATGCTGTGCGTGTGTGAGTATGAGATTGTGAGTGCGAGTGTTTTCATGCATTTATGCATGAAGAAAGGCAAAGGGAGACAATGTGACTTGATTTCCAATGTGTTTTTGCAGCACTTTAGGCTAACTCTTTAGCATAAAGTAAGGACACACGGTAAACAGGAGTAAGGATGAGTGGAAGCTAAGGAGCAGCCAATGGCAGGAGGGAGGGAGGCAGGGAGGGAGGCCCACGTGCGCTCTGCACGTGAATAGTTTTTGAGGGAAGCCGTCTGGCCTCGTGCCAAGTTTTCAAATCCTGCAGCAAAGGCAAGCGAGTGTGTTTTGCGAAACTGAGGGAGGGAAGGCGAGAGGGGGGAGAAAAATGAAAGAAGGAAGCGAGACATATTTTGGGAGGCTTGCTGTTTACAGCTCACAGAGTTGTGTCTTTTGCTGCCTTCCTGACACTTGCTTGCCACAGGCTCCTGCTGTGGTTGTGTGTGTGTGTGTGTGTGTGTGTGTTTATTGATGAGAAGAGTGTCATTGCCTGCTGGGAAGAAACTTTCTGTCATTCTGTCTAGCAGTCTACGGCCCCAGAATGCTGCATTCTGAGCTTTAGAGTTTACAGAGGCTGCTGAGTTATAGAAGTCCCTGCTATTCAGCCTTGCTTCCGTGCCTTTGTGTTCTTCTGCCTCTGTGTGTAGTCTGCATTGTCAGGGGTTTTCTCTGTTCAAACTCTCGGCCCAGAGTGCCATTGGCTGAGAGGGAGGGCTCATCGTTATGACGATAGCCACATCCTGTTTTGTCTTTCAGCTGCTGGAATCATGACAGAAAAACATGGCACACATACAGACAGACACACTCACACACACACTCTCAAGCAAGCCCTTCTGTGCATATGCAATGTGCCTTATTAAATCGCTTAATTAGAAACCAATCCATGTCAGAGTTTGCTGGTTTACGGCTGTAATGAGATAATTGAGTCT
>CM059278.1:28149531-28159531 GCA_030347295.1 Setipinna tenuifilis
TCGGCTGCGTGTGTCTCAGTTCACCATTTTGTTAGACTTACAGTGCACTCTGTCACGTCCTCCACTGTTTTGCTAGAAGATGAATGACCCAGGGTTGATGGCTAAATGAGTGCCTAATAATAAAGTCTTGCATAGTGGAAGGCGTCTGTTTCATGCTTTATTGAGTTCCATGGTCTATCCATCTTTCCAAGCACCCCTTTCTGAGTGTGTGTATGTGTGTGTTTTGCGTATGTGTGCGTGTGTATGCGCATGTGTGCGAGTATCTGTGTGTTTGCATAGTCACACGTTTTTGCCCAGCAGCAGAGCTGCCGATGTCCAGTAGGTGGCACTGCTGATCCACTTGTGCAGCCACACGGTTAATTATGTTAATGAATACAAATGTGAAAGGCTCAGCTTCCCTGGGTTACTGCAGCTAGATTGGGTAAAATTGGGCCCCATTACTGCCATCTTAGGCTCAGACAGTCATGTAGGCATTGCAGGCTTTGGTGGGCTGCGTTTGTACGGCTCGCTGGATTACATGTGGCCATGTTATTATCTCCAGACTCCAGTCTGGACTATATGAGCACTTTCTCTTCACTCTGCCCTCCTTCCTTCACTGTACCCCCCTCTCTTTTTTTTGTGTGTGCTCTATCTCAGTTTTTCTGTCGTTTTTTTTTAATGTTCTCTTCCCCCCTCTCGATTTTTTTTCCTTCCTCTGGTTTTCTCTTCCTCATCAGTCACGGAAGCCTAGTTTGCCGTGACATGAGATCTGCTCTGATTCACTGCTCCTCATCACTAATAATAGGGTGTGTGTGTGTGTGTGTGTGTGTGTGTGTGTGTGTGTGTGTGTGTGTGTGTGTGTGTGTGTGTGTCTGCCTGCATGTACTTTTAACATTTTCACACAGCTGTATGCATGGGGATCTGACTGAACATATACCAATCAATGCAGAAGATGTGAGGACACACACTCACATACAGGCAAATTCACAGCTTCCTACTTAACCATCAGCAATTTTTTAAACAAAAATGCGCTTTACAAAGGCTCGAGACAGCCTGCACACCTTCATAGGCTATACTGCAGGCGCAGCTGTTTTGATATAGATATAACTTTTAAAATTAACTGAAAAGCACAACACTGCTACTTTCAAGGGCAGACCTTTTTATTACTGAAAAGCTGACACTTTGGTCAGTCAGACCTTTACCAGAGTTACTCCATCTTTAAAACTACAAACTACTACATACATACTGAGTTCATAGGAGACAACCAATAGAGTGATGTGACTAATTAGTCGACATGAGTATTCTAAATCAACAGGGTGCCATTTGGAATGACATTAATTGCATTTGAAAAGGAGATTTTTGCATTAGTCATACATGGATATAATAGAAACATGTTTTCTCACTTGTGTTTAGCATACAGTGTTTTATAGCATAACACAGAGTATACACATAGATCACAAAAAAGAAAGAATGTAAAAATGAAATATTGAATCATTCAGAACAAGCTCTTCATTTTACCCCTTTGTATAACTTTGTAAAGTATATATCCAAAATAGGTCTTGTTGTAATAGTAGTTTCTTAATATCCCCCCTCTTTTGTGGCACTTAACTTGTTTTATACTGCATACTTGGGATAGTGTTAATATTATGTTTGAGGTCAGTAAAACGTACCACTACGGGATAATCTCTTGTCATTGCACTTAATGGTACTTTTATATTCGCTTATTCTGTGTTTCAAGGCTCGGGTGGTTTCGCCAACATATGTTAGGCCTGCAAGGGCAAATTATTACATGGGCAATATACCACATGGGCACAGGAGCATGTCATCACTTCTTTAATCTCATTTGTTTTATTGCCAAATGGGTGCTGTAAGTGTGAAAGCCGAAACCTCAGCTTTTCAATAATAAAAAGGTTTGTCCGTGAAAGTAACAGTTTTGAGCAACACGGCAAAAGAGCCACTTACTGTATGCCAACAGCCCATCGTTTTTGAAAAACGTAAAAGTTACACTGAGTCCCATGTCCCTCTATTAAACACTAAATCCTTATAATCATGGAGGCATTTGTCTGTGGAGCAGCGGGGGGCAGCGAGTGACATTCCAGGCGGGAGGAGGGGTATTCATGGGGGTCGCTCAGCTCAGAGGGGACGCAAGGAGGCCAGCTGGGGTGGTGCATGCTGGGTGAGAAACGATGGGGTGGTGGTGGTGGTCAGAACTGCCCTTCCAGTCCTCGTTGTATGATTATGTATGTGTGTGTCTTTGTGTGTTTGTGTGTGTATGTCTGTGTACTTGTATGTGTGCATATATGAGAACACTACATATGATTGTATCTGTCTGTGTTGGCTTATGTCTGTGCATTTGAGAACACAATTCTGGGTGTGTGTGCAGATACACAATTGGAGAAATTAAATAGTAGTGACACACCTGAAGAAAATAAAAGGTTGAGGTACTACTGTGTGTGTGTGTGTGTGTGTACGCGTGCATGTGTGCGTGTGTGTGTGTGTGTGTGCGTGCGTGTGTGTGTGTGTGTTTGTGTGTTTGTGTGCACACATACAGTATGTGTGAATAAGTGTCTGTCCATGCTGGGTTGTGTGTGTGCCTCTGTACATATATGTGTGAATAAGTGTATCTGTCCATGCTGGGTTGTGTGTGTGCATCTGCAATTAATGACATTGCTCATTAGCCTATTGGACCATTCACAGAGGGGTATGGTTGCATGGTTATAACAGTGTTGTGAACATATTCCTGCTTGACATCATACTTAGACACACATACAACTTACAGGAAATATACAGTGTCTCTCTCTCTCTCTCTCTCTCTCTCGCACGCACGCACGCACGCACGCACGCACGCACGCACGCACGCACGCACGCACGCACGCACGCACGCACGCACGCACGCACGCACGCACGCACGCACACACACACACACACACACACACACGCGACCTACATGGTTGCAGACATAATGGCTCTGAGAGCTTTGCACCCTGTCATTCTATCTTTCTCTGAGGCTGGATGCCTCCTTTTCACCCCTTTGCAGTTCACACCCAACCACCTCAGTGTAACAGCGTGGGTAATTGCATGTAATTATATGTTCTGTGCCTCTTTGGCTGTACGATGCGTTTTGGAGATCATACACGAACAAACTCACAACAACACCCATTATCTGAGCTATACCCTGTTTCCTATAGAGCCTCTCCCACAATAACAGATAGACAACAACATAGACAGGGGGTAATGGTTAGAAATGTACACTTGAAAACTCTGTCTGCAGTGACGGCAGCAGTGAACTGTGAACAGTACTCTGGTTACATGTCTCTTCATGTGGGAAAACGTGGGCAAGTACTTAATTTTATCACACGTCCTGGTTGTCCAAGACTTGCAAGTTGATGTCTGGATTTATGCTTGATGCTTTGGCTTCTTGAATGTATACATTTGTCAGCATCCAGCTCTTTTACCAGAGCTGCCCTCCATGTTTGTGAGAATGGGTTTATGAGCAGTGGTGTATGGTTTTGCTGGAGGCCAATTATGTCCAATTACAAGCAGGTCAAGCCTGTGTTACCTGATCATGTGACCTCTAGAAGTTTACTTGCCTGTGCTACTCAGGCATCTGTCTTTGACCACACCCTGATGAAGACCTAGATGGCTAAAACCAGTCTACCTACCTACCTACCTACCAGTCTACAGTTTACCTCTGTCCCCTATGTTTAAAATATTAAAAAATGTAAAAGGGTATTTAATACTTGAATTCGTTGACTTGAAGTAGAGTGCATGGAGTATTAACCTTGTAAAATTGTATGTCTAATTACATTTGGGCAAAGACCACACATTTTAGAAAGATGCCATATGTTTAAAATGCAAACATCTCGGCCTGTTACAGCCCTTGTCAAGTT
Source organism: Setipinna tenuifilis (assembly GCA_030347295.1). NCBI lineage: Eukaryota > Metazoa > Chordata > Actinopteri > Clupeiformes > Engraulidae > Setipinna > Setipinna tenuifilis. The sequence continues at coordinate 28,153,401 of CM059278.1, forward strand.
TTGACAAAGGTCGTAGGATGAAACGTTGTCAAGTTAAAACATATGGCTTTGACCCAGAGTGTGCAATCCTACATTTCTTTTTATCATTACACTCCGAAGACCACGGTGTGTGTTTTCTTCTTCCTAAATAATTATATTTTCGCATAATAGTTATAATAATTATATTTCTTGTTGTTTACCACAGTTTAGTGTCTATTTTAATATTCTCATTCCATACGTATATGTTTTAGGGATAGTATGGTAACAGCTGCTCCCATCTGCTGTAAAATATTTTAAGTATATTTATTTGACCCAAGCAACATGGACTTGGAGGAAATGCAAGCACACACATATCAAGCAATTGGCAAGCATGCCTGCTCCTGTACTACCTTGGGAGTAGATTATAGCTGCTCCCCTTATCTGTTTGTACAGATGCTACTTATCAACATTTATTTATTTATTTATTTTACTCCGAAACAGCTTTTGCAAGTTGAGTGCAACAGTTTCAACAGCACATGTGATCTTTCTCGTTTACCACTGACCTCTGGGTTAAAACCAAACTTTAATGCGCACATCCTCACCTGTTCGTCTTTTAGGACCCCGCACAGACTAGAGTCGTGTGGTTGGAATAATTTTTTAAAAAAAAATGTATCTTTCCTCCCTGCCTCCCCTTGCCAGCCAGCATAACTTTTACAAAGATCAGATTTTTCACTCTCAGTGAAGCCACAGGACCCCCCCCCCCCCCCCCCCCCATCCCTTACCCAGCGATGCTGTTATCTCCTTCGAAGAGGAAAAAATCTGCTTGACTCGGCCTAAAGAAAAACTGATTTGGCCTAAGGAACACTGACAGGCTCTCTATTGTTAACCCAGGGCTGAGGAAGGAGCTGCCTAATCCAGAGGGCCAATGGCCGCCACACGGCACCGGCAAAGTGGAGGTGAAGAGATCTCCCCCTGCCTTGGAGATGAAGTCTTAACTGGAATGCACAGCTTCACTGGAAGCTAGGCTTATAGCGAGGGTGCTTTAAGGGATGATGCTTTCTCCTGGAGGAATAGCAGATAAGATCTCAGCTCTGATTCATCACCCTTTTTCCACGTTTATGCTGATATGTGCTGTACGCCTGTGAGTTACCGTGCTGTTGCCGTGGCCAAGGAAGTACTGTGGCGCAGTATTACACATTTTCACTCAAGCAGGGCCTCAGCATTTTCATGGGAGAAACAGTTGTTAGGGAAAGGTAGTTGTGCCTCTTAAGGTGACTCAGCTTCTTTTTGTTCATCTTTTTTTCCCCCTCTTTTTTTAAAATACCAAGCAAGTTTTTGAAGGACATGATGGTCAAGTCAGAAAAGTGTTTACGAGAGTAAACACTAGATACTAAATATGAGACGGTTTATGATTGATTTGCAAGTTCTACATTTGGAAGTAATAAAAGCGCCCTTCCATATTTGCTGTCATTGACATTAATAGACACATACAGTATATATATTTGGCTATATGTTTGGGCCTGTACTCTTTATAGACATGGAAGATTAGATGAGGCTGATTGGGAGAGAGAAATGGCAGTGAGCTCAAAAGCAAAACCACAACAACAAGAAAAAACATAAATCGAGCTTAGTTCCTTAGCGCCTCTGATGCTCTACTGTTCCCTCTTAATGCTCATGCTTAATGCCATGACTTATAGGCTTGTAAAGGTCTTCATTTTACACATAGGTGACATGACCAAATGAACCTGTTTACTATGCATTTAAAATCAGGAAATGCAAAAATTGCTGTTTTCTTCTTTCTTTTTTCTTTCTTAGCCTACTCTTTGTTTACATGACATTTCAGAGGCAAGAACGTGGGATGTAATTAGCATTGCTACCACACAAATTACTGCATATTATGTAAGCCGCCTGTTAGCAGTGCAGTCACCCCTAGCCCTCAGACATCTTCTGCTAGCAGGAAGCCCTGGCTACTGCCTGTTGTCCACCCCTTCATGCCTGATGGCCCCCCTGGTCTGGGTTGAGCTGCTCTGGGTCGCACCTAGGAGTGGTGCTGGCCCCATGGAGGTAGTATAACTGGAGGTAGTGGGAGCAATCCACGCCAGCTAGTGAAAGTGAAGCCAGAGGGCAAGGCTTATCCATTCACTTTGGGTGTACCAAGATGGCAGGCATGAGTTAAAGCCTATGAGTTATGTGACTAGTAGACATCTTGGTATGCACAAAATGTCAGGCTTTAACCAATGACTGTCTATACTCATTGGCTTCAACTGGCTGGAATGCTGACATCCCCTGGACTATTCTAATACAGGGTCAGCCATCTTGGAATTTCCCATCTTGCACACTGATTCCCGTTTGGCTCCTGACTCCCAGGGCTGCCACCATCTACGCTGCAGCCTGCCCCCCTTCTGATTGGTCATTGGCTGACCTCTGCCCCCTGCTGTCTAAGTCTGCCAGTGCAGCTCACACTCTGATTAGATGGTCCGGCCCTTGCTCTTTATCTAGGGACACACAATAAGCTTGGAAAACCAGGACACACACACCCACCAACCTATGTACAAACTCACACATACATAAACCTATCAACCCACCTCACACATGCACACACACACACACACACACACACACACACACACACATACATCCACCACCTATCCAGTACAAGTACACACTCTACGCAATCCACAATCACTGTCATTCACTTACTCATACGCAATCACCTCTCTCTCTCTCTCTCTCTCTCTCTCTCACTCTCTCTCTCTCTCTCTCTCTCTCTCTCACACACACACATACACACACACACACACACACACATATATGCACCTACACACACACACACACACACACACACACACAATTTTCTCTCCTGTGTTGCTGATCCTACAAAATGACACCTCCCTCCATTACCACCACCGTTTGACCGCTGTTCTGCCCCCTCTCCCTCTCTCCCTCTCTCCCTCTCTCTCTGTCGCTGTAGACTTGAGGATGTACAGGCTGGCCATGGGCAATCTCTGGACATTATCGCCATTTTTCCACCACCATCATTTGTTCTAATATTCACACTCTTTTTCTCTCTCACTCTTTCTCTCGCTCCCTCCTAACCCCCTTTCTGACCTCTCACTTTCTCACCCCGCTGTGTGTCTCCCTCTCTTTTTCTGTCTTCCACCCCCTCTTCCAGCACCTTTCTCTTTCTCCTTTCTCTCTCTCTCTCTCTCTCTCTCTCTCTCTCTCTCTCTCTCTCTCTCTCTCTCTCTCTCTCAGCTGTTGTTCTCCCTGCACTTCAAGCTCCAGGGCAAGATTCTCCTCTGATAGACATTCCTGTAATTCTGGTAGTGTGTAGGGGACTGGGAGTTGTTACCTCCAGTGGTGCTGTCACATCACTGTACTCTATTGAGAGATGAACTGCAGAAACCTTTATAGTTTTGTTGGTGTGGGGACACATTCCATATTTAAAACCTTTAAAAGAAAATCCAGTGAAATTCCTGTCCAAGGCAGCCATGACACTAACTAGTGGTTGTGTCGGCGAAAGTGACATATTTTCTGTTTTTTGTTTGTTTGTTTGTTTGTTTTTTTTGTTGTTGTTTTTTTCCTGTTGTTGTCACCTCAAGCTAGCCGGGTAAACCAGCCCCATGTACTTCACTTCATTTTGTACAGAGGATCTGGCTGTGCGAACAATCTCTTCCTGGAGGTGTAGACTCTGCTGCAGTTTAAAGCGATTGGATCTGCCTTTACCTAATCGCTAACATCTGGTCATGACTCCCTTTGTTTGTCAGGCTTGTCAGGCAAGATGCTGCCTGAGACAACCATGCCAATGAAAGCATAGCCAGACTCTCTGTACAAAATGAAGTACGAGGGGCTGGTTTATCAGGCTAACCCCAAGCGTTACATGACCAGCGTAAGAGAGGAGTACTGTTTTAACTATAGCTTGTTTCAACTTTCTCAAAATCTTTTTCAAAAACGTTCTCAAAAACGTTCTCAAGGCTCAATAGCAGTTTTGTGTATCTGAGTTATGCCTCTTGCCACAGAGCGATGGAACATTTGGAATGTCACCAACCAGTTTGCATCACTTTAAGAAATGCTATGCAACTTTTGAGTGCTTTTTCTCAATGGAGCTCCCCCTAGTGTCTCCAAGTAAATGGACACTCTTGTAAAAATTGACTGTTTTCCCTTCTCCTCACCCTGTGCACGTGTTTTCAACTCAGCTGATCAGAGTAAATACAAAAGGAGTCATGTCCACTGAGGGAAGTAAAGTCAGAATTTCTTGAGAATTTTATATTATCCTGCTTCACGCAATGCTTGAGACTCTGTGAGTCTGAGAGTGTTGGGACAGACACTCAGATATTGCAGGTGTGGTATTCTGTCCACAGACAGCGAAGGCTATCAAGAGAGCCTTCATTTGCCTGGTGAGGACTCATTTAAGCATGTACCGATTTAAAAAGATGATTAATTAACTTGAAAAAGTTGCATAGTATCGAAGAAGAAGACTACCAAGAGATACAAGAAGAGTTATTAATATGGTCTAAACATTATGTGACATGCATTCTGACACTTTTTTTTAGTGTGATTACGCATCAAAGGTTTCAGTGTGTTCTACCTGACCTTTTTTACAGTAAAAAGCTGCATTGAATCTTTTTTTTTATAGAAGCTTTTTTGTTAAAAGTTTTCGGTACTTTAAAGGCCCCTCCTTGTGAAACAACGGAAACAATGGAAAACTTTGGTGCGCGTTTGGGGATTACATCCTGGTTTTCCTGAAAGCTCCCTCAAAAAAAAAGAAAAGAAAAGGTATTCACCAGTTAAATTGCTTTGAGACCTCCCATGAATCTAACAAACCTCTGCATCAGCAGAATTTAATGCAGAACACGGTAAAAGTATGCATTAAACAGGCCCTGGACAGAGGACACGGGGGGCAGGGGGGGCCAAGGTGTTGTTATCAGCGAATGAGGGGTGGAGGTGTGGCGTACACGTACAGTATGTAGGATCATCCCAGCGCTGGTGCAGCCACTCTTATCATCTAGGAGCCTCTCCTGAGCAGGTGTTCATTTGGAGGAGCTGGCCCTCCAGTGGCTAGTGCTAATTAGCTCCCTGGCTCTCCCGTGGTTCCCGGGGCAGACACGGAGCCGCCTCAGCTGGTGGAGGGGTAATCATGTGTGGACGTCCCCTAAGCCCTGGGTCATGCTGCAGTGGGGATGCGGCCGTGTTCATGGAGCTTATCGCTCTCTCTCTCTCTCTCTGTGTCTGCCTGTGTGTGCCTCTCTCTGTCTATCTGGGCACTTTCAGACTTATAGTTCGACCGCTTTGGTCCGCTCTAGTCAGAAAAATGTTACAATGTAGTATACAGATGTGGGTACGGTTTTCTTTCACATAGGCGTAGTTCCAACTGAACCAAAATAGGTTGCGAAGACCGTCGGCATCAAAAACAGACTAAAACGTGCCACTTTCCATAATGATAATGCAGTAAACTCTACTGTTCCGTCCAATTTGGCTTGGTTGCTTTCACACCAGAGGAACCGTACCAAAGTAGGGCAGATAAGGCGGTCCGAGACCAGCCCTTTTTAGCGGTCTCGGACCGGTTCATTTGGTGTGCAACAAAGTACAGAGATTGCATTCACACCAACGAAAACGAACTGAAATAGGAACTTTTGGTTAAATGGAACATTTGGTGTGCACCAAATGCTTTAAGTCTGAAGGCACCCTCTGTCTATGTCTCTGTGTCTGTCTCTCTGTCTACGTCTTTCTGTCTTTGACCCTGTCTCTGCCTCTCTGTGTCTTTCTTTTTTTCTCTCTCTCTTTCTTCCTATCACTCTTTTTTACCACTATCAATCTCTCCCTATCACACACACACACACACACACACACACACACACACACACTAATGGTAGATACATACTTGCACATACACACACATAGCTACTCCCTTACATACAACTGTATGATGGAAAATAACAGGCAAGTACTAGAGTGACCCAAGGCTCCATTTTTAACAGCACCTGTTGTTTCATTAATTTGGTAGCAGAAAAAAAGATCCTTTTCAATTTCCACTGCTCTGAACAGGCGTGGGGCCTACCGCTGTGCCGTTAGTCCCACAACCCCCCCCCCCCCCCTGCCATGCCCCCCAGGAGAAATTCAACTCTGGGCTGTGATGAGAGAAAAGACACAGGGATGAGTAATAAAAAAAACAA
>CM059278.1:28167031-28170491 GCA_030347295.1 Setipinna tenuifilis
TGTGTGTGTGTTTGTGTGTATGTGTGTGTGTGTGTGTGTGTGTGTGTGTGTGTGTGTGTGTTTGTGTGTGTGTGTGTGTGTATGGGTGTCTGTCTGTGTGTCTTTGTCTGTGGGATGTGTTTTCTTCTGCACAAGTTAGATAGCAAGACAAAAATCAAGTTTATGACAGTGATCCTCAGAGTGTCTCAGGACAAGGTTACACTTGCCTTTCTGTATGTCTTTTCTTTCCCTGGGTTTCCAAAACATCAACTTTATGTGACTTTGATATCTCTCTTTCTCTTCCTGTCTATTTCTCTCTCTCTCTCTCTCTCTCTCTCTAATATAATATGATTTGGTGGAAAATAACGTGTGCATCAGTAAGTGTGTGTGTGTATGTGTGTGTGTGTGTGTGTCTTGTTTGTGTGTGTGTGTAATGTGTGTGTTAGACATATAAAGAGGGAGTGTGCATGAGTTATTGAATGTGTTTGTGTGTGTGTGTGTGTGTGTGTGTGTGTGTGTGTGTGTGTGTGTGTGTGTGTGTGTGTGACATAAAGAGGGAGTGTGCATGAGTTATTGTGTGTGTGTGTGTGTGTGTGTGTGTGTGTGTGTGTGTGTGTGTGTGTGTGTGTGTGTGTGTGTGTGCACGCACGCGTCTGTGTGTAGGTGGGATATTTATCACCCAGCTTCCCTGAGGCAGAGATATGATGTCAGATCATAGGGCACAGTGGGAGAAATTTGAGGGTGCTGCCTACGGCAATACTGGGACACACACACACACACACACACACAGACACACACATATTTGCACACACCACACACACAAACACACTCAATAAGTCATGCATGCTCTCTCTATGTCTGTTGAACACACACACACACACATACACACGATAACTCAATAACTCTCACACAATCTATTCCTTTTGGTCTTTTTGACAAACACATGCACACACACACACACACACACACACACACACACACACACACACACACACACACACACACACACAATGTTGAAGTTTTCTAATTGATTTGTGAGGGTGTAATAGGCTCCATAATTGTGTTTTTGTGTGGTGTGTGTGTGTGTGTGTGTGTGTGTGTGTGTGTGTGTGTGTGTGTGTGTGTGTGTGTGTGTGTGTGGGAACAGCAGTGGCGCTGGATGGCAGTGGTAGAAGCCCAAATGGGATCAGATGAGCTGGGGGGCTGCTAATCGTTTTGCCTAATTGAAACCTTTAAGCCGGTGTCAGCTCAACTGCTTAGCTTGGGGCATGTACTTGATAGGGTTTTGTGTGTGTGTTGGAGTGAGTGAGTGAATGATTCTGTGTGTGTGTGTGTGTGTGTGTGTGTGTGTGTGTGTGTGAAATATATATATTATATATTATAATACATATATATATATATATAATAATAAATAAATAAATAAAAATAAGAAATATATATATATATAAAGAGAGACAGAGAGAGAGGAGAGAGCAGTTTTTGTCGTGTCATTTGTGAATATGTGTGCGTGGGTTGAACACTCTTTCATTTCTCTGAGTTACAGCCCTTCTTTTGTCCCTCCATTAAAAATATCAGAGACATTTTACATAAACAGCCAACGCTACCAGCGAGCGAACATCGTCCCTCTCGTCCCTCTGGTCCCTGGAGGAGATAAAGATAAACACACGCCTCCGTCGGAGAGAGGGGACATAAGGCTAAGGCCACTCGATGGCCGACCCGGCATATGGAGGATTTATGCGCACTGGACACGGTGCCAGGAGCAGCTCCAGCCCAGACCCATCCGAGCAGCTCAGAACCTGGGAGAGGTGACTGAGGACCTGGGGGCACCGCTGGCACCGGCCGACCCGGTTTGCAGCCGGAGCTGTCTGGCTCAGGTCCAGTGTTTGACGTAAAGGTACTGACTGATCCCTCAGACCCGCCAAGCGTAGGAGATCTTTATCATTATTCAAGAAAAAGGGCAGTGTTCTTCCAGTATTTCTTTTTTGAGGATCAACAGAAAATCTTTTTATTTTATTTTTTATATATATATATTTTTTATATATATTTATATATATATTTTTTTTTAGATCTCCGGTGACTCCATGACCTACAGGACATAGGCTACATTTACATTTCAAGTTTTTGGCTTAGATCAGACTTGCTGATGTTGACTGTTTACATTCATAATTACAAGTGATCTTTGTTCAACTGAAATGTAAGCACACCTGTCCTCCAGAATAAAACACTTACAGTATATGCATATTGATGTCTTTTTGCACTACATTTTAAGTCATCTGCTTTCCTGGTGGACCAGACTGTTTCACTTCGTCTGCACACGGACAGTAGGCACATCTTTACATCTTAGTGGGTGGGCACTTTGTTTTAAACTATAACCTTATTGGTTCTGCCCCCAATTTCAGTTCACTGATTGGTTGGTAAAAATGTAGTTGAGGGAAACTGAAGCCTCAGGAGAGTTCCCTGATGTAGTACTCTAGCAACATACAATATTGAGCAGCAGCACTAGCCTGGCTGGCTAGTCATCTGGGGCCTCCTTAGAAACAGTCACATTTGTGAGATGTCTCATGGTCTCCTGTAACTGAATAATAATAAAAATATTGAATGCACTAGAAGCTTCTGTATGCACATGTTCTGAAGGGAAATAATCAGTTTGTTGTGCCTAAAGGCCAAACCTACGTGGATTCTGACCTGACCGATCCCAATCATGTCACATAAACCTGATCGAGGACCAAAAGTCAGCGTAACTTAAATCTGACATCAAAAGACTGGACCCAACGCACACATTAACACTTTCAATATTTTGCCAGTAAAGGTTGTTCTGTAGACTGCCCAGAAAAAAAAACACTTGTGTTTGAAGGAATCAATTGTTAGATAAGATTGTTACATAACCCAAAAGTTTTCCACAGGATTCTTCTCCAAGTTTTAAATCATATGTTTGATCATATTAATAAATGCTGATATAAAACATATTCTGTTCTCAGGATATCTGTACCTAGTCCAGGGAGAGAGGTTTTAAGTCAAACGCAGCATGCCCTCAGGCAGTTTGTGAATGTTCAGAGAAGCGCTGCAAACACATGACTTATTCCTATTTATGATGTTTGTGCTGGATTTACCAGTCTGTGCTGAACACATAAAAAGCACCCCACCTGTAAACAGTGCAGGAAGTCTCCATAATCTAGGGGCTTTGGCTGATGCCAACCGGAAATGTACTTGTTTAGGAGGTGAAGCAGCAGGGGTCTGTAACGGCATATTTACACGCTGACAGACAGTTTGTTGTCTGGATGAGAGCATCAGTGTCTGTGCTACTTGGAAATGCTGTGACCTTCCCCACTGCTAGTAATACGCTGTGGAGGTTTCGCAAAAACACGTGGCGTTCAATCACTGTTCTCTCCCCCCGTGTGTTCCTGAGTGTAAATACATTACAGGCACTTAGTAAATGTGTCACCTCTCTTGCAGTGGCGGTGATGGCTTTGACGGCCGTGAC
>CM059278.1:28170591-28175591 GCA_030347295.1 Setipinna tenuifilis
CCTGTCAGCATGCTCTCTCTCAGGTCCTCTCTGTGCTTCACTTGTCACCGTATCTATGGCTACCGTAGCAGCTGTCCAGACACACATTTGAAGGATGATGTTTGTCCCAAAATGCAAACAATTATCATTGACACATCACTCATCCTCTCTCTCTCTCTGTCTCTCCCTCTCTCCCCCCCCTCTCTCTCCCTCTCTCTCTCTCTCTCTCTCCAGGCAGCCAGAATCCTCTGGGTAAAGATATAAATAGGCACTGTGACAAAAATGTAACAGCAATAAAAAAAAAGATTGGATCTTCATTAGGAGTGTGGACATCTGCATTTGATTTTTCTCTGACAGCCTTTCCACCGAGTTTTTAGAGTGTGTCACACCATATGTGGGTTTTGTACTAATGTAGTTTGTGTTGCGGTCTTCTACGCGATCTTATCTTATTTTGGGAAGTGTCTTGAATTTCTATGTTGTGTAAAACATGCTATAGGATAGGTTGATTGGTAGATTGGTCAACTGATTGATTGGTCCATTTATTCAGTCATTCATTGGTTGGTTGGTTGGTTGGTTGATTGCCTACATTTAAATTCCCATATCATGCTGCTCTCACAGACAGACGGACAGACAGAGAGGCAGACAGCCATACAGATAGACAGCCAGGCAGACAGACAGACAGACAGACAGACAGACAGGCGGTGCAATCATGCAATCAGTCTATCCTGATGTTTAGCACAAACCCAATTATGAGTGTCTGTGTATCTGGGGCAAAATACTGGGTTTCGTCCACATGCATTTGTACTTTCCTGGTAGCCTGAACCCAAAGTTTGAAAGATTGGAAAAAAGTAATAATAGATGAATGCATGGAATAGCTCTTCAACTATTTCATTTCTCCAGGTGTACCTCACCTATTTTATTTCTGCAAATGCACACATGCATGCACACGCACGCACACACACATACAAACACACACACACATACACACACACACGAGGAAAGATATTCAAATCTTTCTCTCTCTTTCTCTTTCTTTCTGTCAGAGTCCTGTGTGTTTGTGCCATTTATTTTTGTCTTTTGTCTGTATTTTTACTCCATTTTACTCCCCTTGCTGGTCATGTTGTTGTATGTCTTTTCATGCCATGTGTTTTTGTTTTGGTTCTGTTTTTCCCGCTCTTTTTCCTTGGTCCCACCTTCGTAATTATTGAATATTGTTTTCCCCATTGTCTTCATCTGCTCCTTTTTTTGTGTCAATCCTCTCTCATATTGTTTTTCTGCTCCTCTTTGTCCGGTCATCTCTTCTGCTTTCTCGTCTCGTCTTGTCTCATCCTTGTCTCGTCTCGTCTCGTCTCTTTGTCTCGTCTCGTCTCCTTGTCTCGTCTTGTCTTCTTGTGTCGTCTGGCCTCGCCTCAGCTCGTCTCCTTGTCTCATCTTGTCTCGGCTCGTCTCGGCTCGTCTCCTTGTCTCATCTCATCTCCTTATCTCATCTCATCTCATCTCATCTCGTCTCGTCTCATCTCCTTGTCTCACCTCGTCTCACCTTGTCTCGTCTCAGCTCAGCTCCTTGTCCGTCTCGTCTCCTTGTCTCGTCTTGTTTCATCTTGCCTCGTCTCATCTCAGCTCGTCTCAGCTCAGCGCGTCTCCTTGCCCGTCTCGTTTCGTTTTGTTTCCTTGTCTCGTCTTGCCTCGTCTCATCTCAACTCATCTTGTCTTATCTCATCTCATCTCCTTGTCTGGTCTGGTCTGGTCTCTTCTCGTCTCAGCTCAGCTCAGCTCGTCTGGTCTGGTCTGGTCTGGTCTGGTCTGGTCTGGTCTCGCCTCGTCTTCTCGTCTCGTCTCATCTCGTCTCACCGCTGTATGTGATCCTTAGTTTTTCCCTGCTGGTAACCCAGTAAAGTCATGCGAGTTGTTCCTGCTTTGAACCTGTTAGTATTTTTGCTCTGTTTTGAATTATTGGATGCTCTCTGTGTGTTTTCCCTTTCCTGGATTTTTGTACTTCTGTTTTGGATGCTCTCTGTTTCTCCCTTCCCTGAATTTTTGTAACTCTGATTTAGGATTTCTTACTTTCTTTCTCTCTCACTATTCATATCTGTCTCTCAAACACGCGCGCACACACACACACACACACACACACACACACACACACACACACACACACACACACACACACACACACACACACACACAAACACATTCACACCCACTCTTGATTACCACTAAAATAAATAGCTCCTCAGAGTACTCCTGTGGGAAATTGAGATGTTTGGGTTATAAGTGGTCTGCATTGCATTAGTCTCTGTCTGTCTGTGTGAGGCTCTGTCTGTGTGTCTCCGCCTCCATCACCTAGACTACTGCTGCCGTGGGTTTACCATCCCCACTGACAGACAGCAAATAGATGAGCTGTTTAATTCAAAAGCAAAACTGACTGTGTGTGTGTGTGTGTGTGTGTTTGTGTGTGTATGTGTGTGTGTGTGTGTGTGTGTGCGTGGATGTGTGCATGTTTGTTTGGCCTTCTTCTGTAATGAAGAGAAGAACTTTCTTTAGCAGCTGGTAATGGAGTAAGATTTAGGGGGGGAGATGGGCTCTGCATGGCAGACTTTATACGTGTTTGTGTGGTTGTTTTGGTAACATACATGACTGTGGTGTTCTCCATGGTTACCAAAGGTTAAGGTTTTTATTTGTCATTACCAACAATGTGTACTGTGCTTCAGTCATGACACCGGCACCAGACCCACCATAACCAAATGCTAATTAATATTATAATTAATATTTATAATTACTGTTCCGACTCTAAGGGCCCCAGCAACAATAATTATATATTATCTCCCTTAACAATTTAATTCTTTTTTCTGAAAAATTTTAATACCTGTTCCATATCAATGCACTTATGAATGGTAACCTTGACAACTCTTGTAGCCAAATGAACGGTTAAATGCTCTACTTTTTCTTAACGGATCCTATAAAGTAGCAAATCAACCATTTATTTCCACGTTAAGATTTACACTTAATCCAACTGATTGGTCTAATGCCCACCCCCCTCCCCAACCAACACACACACAAACACACACACACACACACACACACACACACACACACACACACACACACACACACACACACACACATAATGAGCTGGTCTTTGACATGGCCAGCTTGAAGGCGTTTTCACTCGTATCATAGGTTAGGATACACATACAGACTCAAACACCCTCACACACACACACACACACACAAACACCCTCACACACACACACAAACACATCAAAAGGCAAGGTCCATATGAATATTTAATCAATTACAAAGTGCTTTAAGTGTCAGTCAGGGGCCTGAAATAAACTCAGATAGAAAAAGCTCTCTCTCTTTATCTCTCTCTCTCTCTCTCTCTCTCTTTCTGCCCCTTCTCTGTCACTCTCTTATGCCATCTCATTTGGCTTCTGTCGTTCTCACTCTCTCTGGCACACACACACAGCATGCCAGAAATTTAACATACACACATCACACACTGTTTGCTGGTGTTAATACCATACAGTTTTATGCAGATTTTCCCTACCTTCACACACACACACACACACACGCACACACACACACAAGCTGTGCAAAAGGGCTTCCCTCCACTGCAGAAATTAGAGTTGATGAGGTTTTTTAAGATTCTGAAGATCCAGGAGGAACATTTGCTCAAATTAATTACTGTGTCGGGTGTGTGTGTATGTGTGTGTGTGTGTGTGTGTGTGTGTGTGTGTGTGTGTGTGTGTGTGTGTTAGGAAGGAAGGGGGGGGTTAAATGTTCTCTTGCCTTGCCAGATTTTTTTAACCTGATAACCAAATTCGTCGAATGTCTGCCTTCATGAAATTAATTTCCAACCTGATGCCTAAGGGCAAGATAATTGGTGGAATTTCATTTGATTCTCCCCAGAGTGAAGACAGAGGGACTGTTTGAGAGAGAGAGAGAGGGGGGGGGGGGGGGGGGGGGGGGGGGGGCGGCGGAGCGAGGGAGAGAAAGAGAGAGAGAGGGAGTGAGAGAGAGAGAGAGAGAGAGTAAGAGTGAGAGAGAGCAAGGGAGAAAAGAGAGAGAGGGAGAGAAAAAGAGAGAAGGAGAGGGAGAGGGAGATAAAAAGATAAGAGAGGGAGAGACAGAGAAAGAGAGAGTTGTGGGTGGGGCCGTGCAGGCGGGGGGTGATTTCGTATATATAAATGTGTGGGTGTGTGCACTGGTGTGCATGGATGACTGCTGTGCCAAAGGGGAGTAGCTGTATTGGTGATGTCTATGTGTGTAATATATATATATATATATATATATATATATATATATATAGAGAGAGAGAGAGAGAGATATTCATATATATATGCAGGACGGTCCACTGCACCAGGGGGAGTTCCTGTATTGATAATATCTATGCACTTCATGTCCATAAAGGGCTGCTGAACATGAAACATGGCACATAGTAGAAAGCATGAGGGTATAGTTCTCAAGGGGTCAAAGCATTCGCGCACACACACACACACACACACACACACACACACACACACACACACACGCACGCGCACACACACACACACACACACACACACACACACGCCCGCCCACACACACACACACACAAACACACACACACACACACGCCCACCCACATGCACACGGCAAACACAGATGTAGGCACACACACACACTCATGCAGTTCATATTTGCTTAGCTTTATGAGCACAGGGTTTCTGTTTTGTAACACGGTGGGCTATTCAAATAGTCTTTCAGGTGAGCTCATAATATTCTGTGCTGTTTGCAGAGCAGGGCTGGAAAAAAAAGGAAACCCAAATGCAGTGGACCAATGAAAAAAGCGATAATTAAAGACAGGCAGACTAGCAAAACAAACACCCAGGCACATAACTAGATTGAGTGAATCACACTAAAAACTTTCAAATTAACACTACCAATGATTTTTGAACTGTCACAGTCGGGGGAGCAAATTAGCAATTAAATGAAAATTAAGGGTTGAGTCATGAATGGCTCTGCGCTAAGGTAGGCAG
>CM059278.1:28195591-28198091 GCA_030347295.1 Setipinna tenuifilis
AAATAGGTGTGTGTCTGTCTGTGCTTTTGTGTGTGTGTGTGTGTTTGTACGTGTGTGTGCGTGTGTGTGTGGGAGAGAAGGAGACAGAGAGAGGGAAAGAAAGATAGAGTGTGTGTGTGTGTATGTGTGTGTGTGTGAGAGAGAGAGAGAGAAAGAGAGAGAGAGAGAGAGAGAGAGAGAGAGATAGAGCATCTGGTTTGAGAGAGGCTCTGCAGTGGCGACGCAGGAGAAATAGCTTGTCAGGAGTGAAATGTTGCAAATAAACAACTGGCTTCTGCTTTCACACCTTTACCGTAAATTTTGCTGTTGACATAGTCATCCATCACACAGCCAAACACTGTATTCTACTGTACACATATACAACACTCTATAACCACCACACACACACGCACGCGCGCACACACACACGCACACACATACACGCACACGCTATCTCTCCCTTACACACTCTCTGTCACTCTTATGGTCTCCCATTTTCTGAACGACCGATATCATAAAAGAGGATTCCCATACTAAGAATCTCTCTCTCTCCCCTCCGCCTCTCTCTCTGTCTGGCTCCTTTTCTCTCTCTGTCTGCCTCTCTCTCTCTTTCTGTGTCTCTCTCTCTTTCTCTGTCTGTCTCTCTCTCTTTCTCTGTCTCTCTCTCTTTCTCAAACACACACGCACAGCCTATATCTTTTCCTCTTTCTCTCTCTCACTATCTCTCTCTCACTCTCTCTCTCTCTCTCTCTCTCTCTCGCTCTCATTCACTCAAGGCATCCATCTTCATCTGCCAATGCACAAATAAGAAACACCTAAACAATAAGTGCTAATAATATTTTCGGCAATGAGAATGAGAACAGCTCGCAAAAGCTTTTCACCTTCCACATAATTCTCAGCGTGAGTTTTGTCAGGCAGCTTTTACAGCAGCTGAGGATTAGGAGCCTTGTCAGGTGTCCATGCGCTCTGCATATAGATGTATTAACCCACCCCCCCACACACACACACACACATACACACACACACACACACCCCACACACACACACCCCACCCCCCCCTTCATGAAGGGGCAGGCCAGCTACAGTGGTTCCTGACGGCAGGTCATACGTTATGGCCGCTGACGCATCTGACAGGGTGAGATTAAGACCACAGGCCTGAGTGAGGCTTTGCTGCCTCGCGGCCTGATGGGAGCTTGAGATAATTATTGATTGTGATATTGCGTGATAGGATCCCATACATGATGCCATGATTCACTGGGAGTGGATGATAATTAGATAGGAGTAGAGGTTGAGAGGAAGGTGTCATTATCTTTCCATTGTGCTGGGCTCTCTCTCTCTCTTTCTTTCCCTCTCTCTCTTTCTCTCTCTCCTCTGCGGTCTGTTTTTGATCTTCTACCTTTACACCATCTTCCCTTTCATCTTCTATCTTTCCTTCCATCTACTGCTTTCACCTCCATCACTCTTCCTCTCTATCCCCCTTTCTCTCTGTCGTTCTGTGTCTTTGCCTGTCTCTGTCTCCATCATCTCTCTACACTGTCTATCCATTTCCATCCCTCCTTTTTCTATCTCTCAATCTTTCTCTTCCTCTGACTTCTCAATCGATTTTTTTTCCCACTCCCCCCTGGTCCGCCTTCTCCCTCCCTGCCTCCCTGCCTCCCTGCCTCCCTCCCTGCCTCGCTCCCTGCCTCCCTCCCTCATTCCCTCCCTACCTTCCTCCTTCTCTTCCTCCCTCTCCCCTTCCTTCCCTCCCTCCCTCCCTCCCTACCTTCCTCCCTCTCCCCTTCCTTCCCTCCCTCCTTCTCTCCCTCCCTGCCTCCCTCCATCTCTCCCTCCCTCCCTCCATCTCTCCCTACCTCCCTCCCTACCTCCCTCCCTCTCTCCCTCCCTGCCCCCCTCCTTCTCTCCCTCCCTCTCTCTCTGACGGCAGGTGGGGCGCAGTGAGACGGCAGAAGTGCTGATTAGAGGACGAGAGACAAACATGAAGAGAGCAGGCAGCCGCACCTCATCCACATTAATGAACATCCGCCTCTCCTCTCCTCTCCTCTCCACTCCTCCCCTCTCCACTCCTCTCCCCTCCTCCCCCTCCCCTCCTCTCCTCTCCACTCCCCTCCTCTCCTCTCCTCTCCTCTGCTCTCCACTCCTCTCCTCTCTTTTCCACTCCTCTCCTTTCCTCTCCTCTCCTCTCCACTTCTCTCCTCTCCTCTCCACTCCTCTCCTCTTCTCTCCACTCCACTCCTCTCTGCCTGTGTCCATTTACTCTCTCTCACTGTCTCTCTCATTCATTTCCTCTCTTCTCCTCTTCCACTAATGACTTTTTTCCTTCTTTCCGTCTCCTCTCCACATCCCTTATCCTCCTTGTCAGTCTTTTCTTCAAGCTGGTGGTGGTGTGTGTGTGTGTGTGTGTGTGTGTGTGTGTGTGTGTGTGTGTGTGTGTGTGTGTGTGTCTATCTTTCTGTCTATCCAGCCATTTGCAGGTGGAGAGAGAAAATTGCACTCACTTCTACAGCTCACAGGGGGTACG
>CM059278.1:28203091-28205591 GCA_030347295.1 Setipinna tenuifilis
CACACCACTGAATTATTCACCCTCATGGACAGAGTGTCTAGAGGAAGAGGAGGAGAGATGGGTACACTTGTACTTACACACACACACACACACACACACACACACACACACACACACACACACACACACACACACACACACACACACACACTCGTCTGTCATAAAAAATGCACAGAGGCAGGCCTATTTTTACAGTCACTGGTTACAAGACGACCATGTGTTTGATGTCTTTGTACATGTGTACACCTCTGTTGAACAGAGCAGAGCGACAGTCAGTTGTCTGCGTCTGCATACCGAGATTGCAAATGGTTGTTTTTTTTTTTTTCTCACACAGGCTTCAAATGTTCCACACATCAATAGCTCTACTCCACATCTGACTGCATTTCATGTTAGCGGTCAGCCACAGGCAGAAGACAGACCGTTAGCATGCACACACAGACACACACAGACACAGACACAGAGGAAGAGGAGAGTTAGCACAAAGCACAGAGCGAGTGATGGCTAGCAAATGAGACAAGGTACGCATGGACAGTGGGTATCAAAGTGAGGACCAAAGACAGGAAAATGACAATTAGTAGCCTGCCCTGGGGACAGGCAGCTTTGCTGAGGAGCCAGAAGAAGGAAGATTTCTATATGTGGGGACACACATTTTGAAGTCGTTCAGTCAGACTTTCTGCAGTGGTCTACCAATCATTGCATTGGGTTGTCCGGTCCATTTGGAGAGCCGCTAGCTAATAGGGATGAACCACATGATAGAAGTGACACTCAGCACTTTCTTGGCAGTAATGAGACAACAAGTCTGGCAACTAATGACAACTTGCTGACTGAAGATACTGCGAGCAGGATATTGCTTTGGGAAAAACGTTGGGAGATTAGATGTGGGATATAAATGTCTAAATTCACATTCGCTTGTTTGACAAAAAGTCTGCATTTTATTATTTAAAGTCTCATTATTACCTTAAATTGTACAACTCGGAATACTTTTCAAAGACTACATGGAGATTCTTTCTTTCTTACTTCCTGCCTTTCTGTCTTTCTTTCTGCCTTTCTTCCTATGCTGTTATGCCCTTTCCATCTGTGAAAAATGCTTTTCAAACACCAAGAACAGTTTGTGCCAGGGTTGTGTGGACCATGACGTCCCCTGGTCAAATGTTTGAGCGGAGTGTTTTGCTGCCAGGCCCTAGGGTAGGCTTGGTGTCTTGCTCCTCCTCTTCCTTTAGACTATATTTAGAACAGAATGCTTTTGCAAGTCATTCCAAAAAATGCACCATAGAACTTCCACTGAATTCCATTTCTGACAGTTTTGTGCATCCATTATTACATCATAATGTAAATAGAACCTTTGGATAGCAACAATCTACTCACATATTTGTGATCAATACCCATCATAGGGTTAAATCCACTTCACCCTATCTCTGCCATGTCCATCAGTCAAACACTTCCACGGCGTCTCTCTCCCTCCATCATGCCAAGAGACCCCTGAGGAGGTGTGTGGGGGAGCTGTGGCACGAGAGGCGTTTTAGCCGTCTCAGTCAGACACTTAAACAGCCACGCTTGTCTGTCAACCTTGTTCACGAAAAAAAAAAAAAATATGCAGACTTCTGGATGACTTAATAAAGAGTAAACACAGCACATAACAAGCACCTCCATGTAAGCTGATGATGCATTTATGCACTCACAGTCATTGCAGTGTATTACACGGTAGCATTTTAACAGTGTTATGTTATTGCATTATGTTAGTGTCATACCATTACATTGTATTGCTGCAGTGCCCTATGCATTAATGTAATACTGTGCCATGTTGGTGTATTGTGTTTTCATTTAAGCATGATGTGAAATGGCCTACTTTAAACAAGATGCCAAGCTACAGTATGCAAATGCTTTGTTTACATCTGGTGGACAAAAAACGTTATGTCCTGCATATGTACAAATGACAAATGTGTTTAACAGTGCATGGTGCATGGTGTGCTCTTAGAGCTTCATGTTTTAATACTGCTCCTTACATTCTTTTCTATTACATTTATGTCATGCCAATTTATATTAGTTCCTTTAACTATGATTATTCATGTCCCGTGTGTGTGTGTGTGTGTGTGTGTGTGTGTATGTGTGTGTGTGTGTGTGTGTGTGTGTGTAAGTACAAGTGTACCTATCTCTCCTCTTCCTTTAGACACTCTCTTCACAATAGTGAATAATTCAGTAGTGTGATCAGCGTGGATTTTCCCAGAACCCTGTAAAAAAGTGTAGCTGTGAGAGTATAAGCTACTGTACTGTACAGTGTAAGGTGTGAAGTGTGCAGTATTGATCAGCGGTGTTGTGAAATGTCCAGAAAATGATTGTTATGCCTCCTTTTCCTCGTGCCGTGGAGAGACAGGGGAAGAGTGCTGGTGACAGGGGCCCTTATTGATTGACGCTTGTCACCTCTCTCCGCTGGTGAAGTTATGACAGCGGCGTAAGGGATATTTATTTCCCCTGCACAACAGAGACATCAATATAACAACTC
>CM059278.1:28228091-28235591 GCA_030347295.1 Setipinna tenuifilis
AACAGTGAGATAGATAGATAGATAGATAGATAGATAGATAGATAGATAGATAGATAGATAGATAGATAGATAGATAGATAGAACTCTGAGAGAACATTCTTGCAAGAAGGACAGATAAAGAGAGAGGGGAAGAAGAAGAAAAAAAGGCGAGAGAAGACACAGACAGGAGGAGAGAGGCTTTCACAGTTGAGTGGCTGGCATAATGCTGAATCCATTTCTGCAACTCAAGTTCTGAGAAGCTGAATAAAACATTCACTGGTCTGCATCGAAGTCCCCCTGACACCAGGCTGAACCCTGAAAGTGTGTGTGTGTGTGTGTGTGAGTGTGTGTGTGTGTGTGTGTGTCTGTGTGTGTGTGTGCGTGTGTGTATGTGTTTTACAGGGACAAGAGTGAGAGCAAGAGAGCGATGCCCTAACACATGATATAAGGTCAAGCAGCTTTCCCTGAGGGGGTTCCTCCACGGCCGTCCCAGAGTTCCCTGGGGTCACTAGGGGTCACTGCCAGAATTCTGCCTCCCGATGAGCACCGGGCACACGAGTTCTTCCGTGTCACCGTGGAAACGCGCTCGGGGAAAGACGCTGTCAGGGGCAACGAGGCACGAGGGGCGACGAGGGGGACGACAGTTCTGTTGGAATGTTCCAGAAGACTTTAAAGGTCACTCATTCGTAACATCTTCGTCCAGGCAGACAGACAGATGCAGATGTCACTCCGAGTGGCACAACACCACGACAGAGACTCTCACAATGGAGGGGCATGGCCCAACATCCCACGGCCAATCAGATGGGGGCGTGGCAATGTTTGCAGCCAATCATCTCGCTTCCATGCGCATGACAGGCCAATGAGATCCCTCCTCCTCCTTGTCTGTGCCCTACAAAGCTTTTAGATTGAGAAATGGAGCTACATGCCATGCCTGTCGCTTGATTTCACACCTGTCTGCTCCTGACTGTCGCATGCCCATCACTCTGGCTCTCCCCTCAGATAACCCTGTCCTGGTCTGTCCTGGGCTGGGCCTGGGACACCATCCATGCAGATCACACAGCCAGGAGCAGTCTGGAGTCTGGAGGTGAGTAGAGTGTGTAGACTAGAGTTTGGATGTCAGAATGTGAACCTGAAGGCAACTGAGAGAGAGAGAATGTGACTGCAGATGTCAGTATGTAAGTCAGTATGCAAAGAAGTCTGTGAGTAAGGATGTGGGTATGTGAGTATGGATGTGAGTTGAGTGTGGATATCAACAAGTGTAAGTATGGATGGAATGTGAATGTGAGTATGCAAGTGTAGACTGGAGTATGTGAGTGTGGATGTAAGTGAATGTGTATAGAAACAAGTCTGAGTGTGAGTATGCAAGTATAGACTTAATAAACCACAGACTTGAGTATGTGAGTAAGTATGGATAGGAGGGTTGGTGCATTCAACCACTTGAGTATGACTTGAGTATGCAAGTTAGTATGGATGGGAGTGTGGATGGGAGTGTAGGTGTACTCAACCATAGTCTTGAGTATGTGAGTGTGTATTGGAGTGTAGGTACACTTAACCATAGACTTGAGTATGCGAGTGAGTATGGATGGGACTGTAGGTGCACTCAACTATAGACTTAAGTATGTGAGTTAGTGTGGAAGGGAGTGTGCACTCAATTATAGCCTTGAGTATGTGAGTTAGTGTGGATGGGAGTGTGGATGGGAGTGTAGATGCACTCAACCACAGACTTGAGTATGTGAGTGAGTGGGGATGGGACTCAACCATAGACTTGAGTATGTGAGTGAGTATGGATAGGAGTGTAGGTGCACTCAACCACAGACTGGAGTATGTGAATGAGTATGGATGGAAGTGTAAGTGCACTCAACCATAGCCTTGAGTATGTGAGTGAGTGAGTGGGGATGTGCATATGCTCCTCACTGCAGTGGCCCATCAGTCTTCCTGTCTCCTGAGATAACCCTACATTAGCTGGGACAGCATGTCCATGTCTGCAGATTGTAGCACCGGAAGCAGTGCGGAGGTGAGTACGTGAGCTTGGATATGAAAAAAAATAGTGTGAGTAAGTGAGTGTGGACTTAAGTGAGTGATTGAGTGAGTGGCTGGCATAATGCTGAATCCATTTCTGCAACTCAAGTTCTCAGAAGCTGAATAAAGCATTCGCTGGTCTGCACCAAAGTCCCCTCACAAGTGTGTGTGTGTGTGTGATGATGGATGTGTGTAAGTATGAGCGTGAGGAACCGAGTGTGGATGTAAGCATGTAAGTATTAGTATGTAGTACATGTAAGTAAGTCCCCTCACGAGTGTGTGATGATGGATGTGTGTAAGTATGAGCATGATGAAACTGAGTGTGGATGTAAGCATGTAAGTATTAGTATGTAGTATATGTACGTAAGTGTGGATATGATGAGTAAGCATGGGCAATAGATTGTGACTGTGCATGTACAGTAGATGAGTCATGGTTGGAAGTATGACCATCAGTCAGTGCTGTCTAACTAAATGAGTGTGTGTGTGTGTGTGTGCATGTAAGTATGCAAGTAGGGATGTGTGTTGTGTGGGTCAGAATGCAATGTGAGTAATATAAGTCAGTTTGGAAGTGCAGCATGTTTGTGTAATTGTAAGAGACGTTCATTTGTGTGCACAGTTTCCCCACTCTAGTAGGGAACCATATAAGGCGCTCACCGCCATGAATACTAACCAGGGCACAGCGGCCCTCATGGCCGTGACTTATTAAACTCTCGCAGAGTGATCGATACAGAATGTAATTGTGTCATGTGTGCCCCCGATGGTTAATTTCCGCTCTGCAGTGGGCTTTACACCATGTTTGACTAGGGAAAGAGGATACAGATAATGAATATGAATGGAAGTCTTGCTGCGTCTAATTCTATGGCAAAGACCATTTAGAGGAACTAGAAAGGGAGGTGTCAAAAGTCTGAAGGATTTGTTCCACACACAAAGACTGCCTCACCAGCAAAAAAAAAAAAAAAAAAAGTGCTTTCAGCCGAATCTTGAAACCTTCGTATGAGATGACAAGCTGACAGGCCTGTGAAGCCCCTTTCTACTTTTTCTTCTGAGGGGTGGTGCAGACCCCTTGCTGATACACAGGTGACTGCAGCCGGCTGCTGTCCCGACCTTAAATATTTGCTGCTGGAGTGCGGTCTGTCGCTACCGGATCTGTGCTGTCTACACGATCCGTTCTGCACATGTGTGGAACTTATACTGTAGAGACTCTGGCGTCAAGCAGTTTTCAACAGCAGTTTTCGAAGTAATAGTTTATTTGGTGCTTTCATTGACAACACATAATCATAATGTCTATAAATAATGAGCACATGCTTTTTAAAACACGAAAATGTCAAGTAGGCCTAAACAATTTATGTTGGCTGACATTGCTTCTCAGTGTCACATTGACAGTAGCAGCCATTTAATTTTTCAAACTGGAAATAAAATGTAGCCTAGTAAACAGACTCAACTGCCTGGTGTTTTAAGCATTTGTTGTCAAGCATTTTAACACTGCATGTTTGTTCCACATCAGACAGGCACTGCCATTTTACACATTTGCACATGTGCAGAACAGAGAGTGTAGGTGGTACGGATCGGGTACCTACATGGTCCATAGTGTTGGGCTATGCGCTCTAGAAGGGTAATACATTACTGTCCCTCAATGCTTCTTTTAAAATGAAATCACATTACCGATTACTTAGCATCCAATAATTACTTACTTAAAGTAAATAATTACTGTAATTTGTCATTGAGTTAGATACTACTGCCCAGCACTGGGGTGTGGTCTATAATGTTTAGGACAGATACTCAGGAGTAATAATTTACTTTACTTCATTAATTATTTTAAGAAGTGATGTCAATGCTTATTACTTAGTGCAAAAGGTAATTAGTCACATAAAGTGATGTATTACAGTAATTTATGCACCTGATAAATGTGGCAGCTCACTAAGACACAGGTGTAGCCCAGATGTGGAGTGGGCCTAGTGGATATGGCCAGAACTATTCTGAATTGTTTGGTTCGGTATCCATGACTGTCCATCTCCTCAAATGGTTCAGCATGTTCTCTCCGAGCTTGTCTGCAAGCCACAGAACATCTTGGTTCTGTCTGTCTATTCGACTCCTGGTTCAGCATGTTCTATCTCTGGGCTGTCTGCATTTATAGATTTTTCTTGGTTTTCGGTGTCACGATGGATCCATTCGCTCACCGGGTTCAGAATGTTCTGTCTGGGCAGCCTGTCTGCAGTAGTGGGCCTGGTTAGTGAGGTCTGCATAGCTGCGTCTGGCCTGGATGATCAGGTTCTCATTTGTCGTGTATTACTCCTACGCTACGCCACAGCACAGAGCTCAGAGCTCAGGAGTACGGCTGGCTCCAACACTCTACCTCCACCTGACTCAGCCTGCGTGTGGTCCTACACACTCCCAAACATGCAGTCGCAGCCACAGCCACACCACACACACCACGCCACTGACTGGACCAGCTAATGGGATTCCACATAGGAGGTCTCTTGCTTTTCTCCTCTGACGCACGCAATAGTGCACACACACACACACACACGCACTAGTGCACACGCACACACACACACACACACACACAAACAAACAGGCACACACAACACACACACACAAACACACACACGCACGCACACACACATACACAGACACAAACACACACACACACACACAAACACACACACACACAAACACACACACACACAAACACACACACACACACACACCCAGGCACAGCTTCTTAATGTCATACTGAACACAGCTGACTGCATTTGCTCGCTGGTAAACTCCCTGCTTAATGTCACCTACCACTGAATTATAGACTCCATACCTGCAACCCCCCCCCCCCCCCCACCTTCCCCTCCTCCTCACACACACACACACACACACACAAACACACACACACACACACACACACTCACAAACACACATAGACACACACACCTGTTTAATGTCACCTGGTTCTTGACACACACACACACACGAACACACACCTGTTTAATGTCACCTGGTTCTTAACTCAGACTTCCCACCTGTTCCCCCTGCACACCCACACATACTCACAGGTGCACACACACACACACACACACACACACACACACACACACAGATGTATGCTTTCAGGTTTTTGAAGCTGTTCCACACGGGTGACATTTTCTCCTCCACTTTAAAGCAAAGTGGCACTCTCTCCGAAAAATGGCCCCCTTTTAATCACTTCCCCCGTTCGCCACACCCAGCCCCCCCCCCAACCACAACCCCCTCCCTCACCCCCCCGCCCACTCCCTCACCCTATCCCTCCCTCCCTCCCTCACTCACCCCCCCCTTTACATTTCCCCCTCCGCCGTCTCCTTGTCTGTTTCTCTCTTTTTCTTACCTTTTTTCACACAGTAAAACCCTCTTCTACCAGGGGAGCTTCTGTCAACCATGCAAACAAATAGCTGATTACAGGGGGGTGGGTATAGGGGCGGGGGATGGGGTGGGGGTGGGTGTGTGTTGGGGTGGGGGGGTTGGGGGGGTCTGGGGGGGGATTTATTATCTACCGTGCCTGTCTCCCGTGTTCCTCCCGAGCCCCCGTATCAGGCCGAGCAGAATAGGAAGAGGGGGGGAAGGGGGAGTGGGGGGGGCTCTTAGTGGCGCTTACTTACTCATGAGATAATATCTAAAGTCCCATCCTGGAGCCAAAGCTCATCCGCCCCAGCCCCTCGCTCACACACACACACACACACACACACACACACACCCCTGCGCATGCAAGCACACCCAAACACACACACACACACTCCAGGCTACTCCACCCGTACCTCCTGCTTACACACACACACACACACACTTCCACACACACACACACACACACACACCCCTCCACACGCACACCACTGTGCACACACACACACTCCAGGCTACTCCACCCGTACCTCCTGCTTACACACACACACACACACACACACACACACACACACACACACACACACACACACTCCATCTATGACTCCTCTACCCAACCCAACCCACTGCACCCCACCTGTCTCACCCCCACGCACCCACCCCCCCTTCCCCACCCACCACCCCCCCCCCCCCCCCCCCCCACCCATCTACCTACGTTCTCCTCCTCCTCCACCACCTCCCAAAACACAATATAAATGTATATGAGGCAAAACTAGGGCAGGACTGAATCGGAATTTCAATTCGCCGCTATTTTTTCTTTTTTGTTTAGACATGCAATTTTTGGCGGTGCCGCGTCGCCACGCCCCGAATATCAATCAAGAGCACGTCGTTGGGATGCGCACAGCAGCACGTGTCATCGGGGGAGACGACAGAGAGCGAGGGATAGAAATAAAGCAGGAGGAGGGCGAGAAGGAGAGAGAGAGAGAGTGAGAAAGAGAGAGAGAGAGAGAGAGAGGAGGAGAGGAAAGAAGGATGAAGAAAGAGCTTATATACCATGTGACAGCTGCCAACGGCTAATCACCTCTGAGGACTGACGTTAAGTTAAACATATTCTCATGTTCTCCGTGTGATCCGATGGGGGAACACACACATAACACACTCTCTCACACACACACACACGCACACAGAAGCATAGCCACACCACACACACACACAAGCATACCCACACACACAAGCATACCCACACACACACACACACACACACACACACACACACACACACACACACACACACACACACAAGCATACCCACACACACACTCACACACACACACACACACACACATGGCCACACATATTGCAAAAAGTACACTAGACATATGGACATAGATGCTACACATCACACACAAGCCCAGTAATAATACATTACACAGCTGACACTATACAACACACACCACATATGCATACATCACACGTAACACACACCCAGACTCACACACCACACCTGGGAGAAACATATATAGTCCTATAGACATATATAGACCTATAGTCCATCACACACAGTCACACACACACACAGTCACACACACACACACACACACACACACACACACACACACACACACACACACACACGTGAGAAGAGAATAAGCATAAGACAAGTTGTTCTAAGGAACTTGGCCTCTTCCTCTCTCACCCTCCTCCCATTCTCTCCTCTCTCTCTTTCTGTCTCTCTCTTCTCTCTCTTTCTGTCTCCGTCCTCTTCTCTCTCTCTCTCCCTCCCTCTCCTCTTTTTCTTTATCTCTCTCTCTCTCTCTCTCAACTCAACTCTTCTCAGCTCTGCTCAGCTCAACTCAACAATGCTTTATTGGCATGACAAATCAGACATCTGTGTTGCCAAAGCAGTGATACAAGTATGGGCTTCACATGACACCTACAGTAGGTGTCTATGTGTAGACACACATACACTACAGGTGCACAGTGCAGTAAATGACAGTGGAAAAATACTAAAGAAAAAAGAACAGAATGTACAGAGCAGTGTACAATACTCTGTGATGTTTAATTACTTTTTTTGACACAAATTGCTGATTGGAAAGCAGGGCTGTTGTGAGCATGTTGTACATTAATGCTTGTTAT
>CM059278.1:28258091-28260591 GCA_030347295.1 Setipinna tenuifilis
CAAAGCTAGTTTTGCTAATAAGCCTATTTTCCTGTCTAATGTGCGCCCATTAGCATTCACTGGTTCTGGTAAAATGGTTGGATTAAACGTATGATGGGTTGTTTTTTTTTTTTACATTTCAAAGCCAGAATCTCTACCTCTGCTTTTCTGGGTTTAGGAAAGAACATGGTGACAGGAGTGAATGACAGCCCAATTGTACTGGTCTCATCAGAGGGAAATCAGAACCAGGAGTCGGACTGAGACTGCACATGGAGAGGCCGGGCAGGGCTGGTCTGGGCTGGGCGCTGGGCCCCTGGCGGGATCATATTGATCTGGCCCCTTCATAAGGCCTGTCTGTTGCATAGGTCTCTTAGGTTACCTGGCTGAACACCTAGGCTTCTACTGCTGACTTTTACCATTTTTTTGACAGAGCAATTTTTGCTTCAGTGTCAAGGCTGCCATAGCATCACATTAAAGGGAGAAAAAAAATATATGAATGTAGACTTGATGGCGGATGTGGAAAACAGGATCATGGAAGGTCTTGTCAACATGAAAAAAACATTTTTTGGCAAAGCATATCTGTGTTGGCCTTCAACATTCAGTTTGATATTAATCATGGCACTTGAAGGCTTTTAAAAATAATTTGTACCACCTGCCAGGTTGGTGAGTGTAGCGCTCTGGGGGGAAAGTGCCTAAAATC
Organism: Setipinna tenuifilis; assembly: GCA_030347295.1. Taxonomy (NCBI): domain Eukaryota; kingdom Metazoa; phylum Chordata; class Actinopteri; order Clupeiformes; family Engraulidae; genus Setipinna; species Setipinna tenuifilis. Next base: position 28,258,771 of record CM059278.1, read on the forward strand.
AATGAACACGTCCTCTGTCTTGCAAATATTTAGTTTGCCGCAATATCCCGATCCCACCAGCACCAGTGCTCGAAATCATCAAAGGAGCCGTTCAGATGCTTACAGGAGGACTGACAATATCAGAGCCATCTGGAAGAGTAGAGATGTGTCTTGTTGCTGTTGTTGTTGTTGTGTCACTGCCACCAGCAGCAGCAGCAGCAGCAGTGGTTATGATAAAAGATGCAAATGAGAGGTGAGCGGACGTACCCCTTTGGGGTAATCCCTCAGGAGGAGGTCAGCTCCTCACAATAAGCAGCCATTTCACCCTCACCTTCACTCTCAGAGCTCTGTCTCTGTTCAAGAGTCAAGACTATAGCCCTCAGCCATGTTATGTTAATGTCAAGGGCCAGCACTTCTCGCTGCGGAGGGCTGTGAATATCCTGAGCACTGCGGCTCCCTCACAGGGGGGGTCAGAGCAGTGGCAGACAGGTTGGCTTCTTGCTCAGCAATTACCTTGCTGTAATTTAAACTTCAAGTAAAACCTGTCCAGAGTGTTTGTTCCATATATAAAACCCTACATAGCAACCCGAGATGTTTGTTAACTCCTAACCTTCCGTCTTGTGCCATGCAGAACTTTAACCCTTTCAGGAGTGATTTTTTGGCTTTGTTGTAGAATTCTACACAAACATTTTTCAGCTGTCATAGAACTTAATGTTAAAAGTCCCTCTGAGTATTTTTACATCATAGTGGGAACTCTCAATTTTGCAAATGTTCTAATCACACATGTGTGACCATAGTCCTCAAAGGGGTAAGTCTTGTTCTCAAACTCTGTCTTGTTCTTTTGTTTGCAGCACTGCTTTGCTCTCCTTACTGTATTTCAAATTCGACTTCCCATGTCAACCTTACCAAATTTGGGGAAGGATTTCACTTCAAGACATTGATAAATTGAAGAGGGGGACATCTTGATTTAGTCACCCTTGTGTCACTATATACAGTAGGTACACCTTGACAAACTTCCCAAGGACCTCAGCACAGCGTCAGACTCAGCACAGTGGGGGATGTTTTAGCTGACAGCAACAACAAGGTCATCAGTAACAGAACAGGAGTCCATACCTATGCTCTTGTCTTCAGAACCATAATGGCCCATCCTGTATCTGTGTCTACATGCTTGCAATCAGTAACAGAACAGGCTTGCTTGCATCAGTAACTACATGCTTGCATCAGTAACAGAACAGGAGTCCATACCTATGCTCTTGTCTTCAGAACCATAATGCCCCATCATCCTGTATCTGTGTCTACATGCTTGCAATGCATAGAGGTGGTTACCGAGCCTGCATTTTGTCAGGATTTGCCTGAAGAAGAAGAGGAGGGAGTACAATTTATTCTCTCTTTTTTTTCAAATCCAGTGAGCGCACGGTTTTGTTTTGTTTGATTGATTATGGTATTGACTGAAATGACTGAAACTGAAATGACTGAAAGCAGTTTTTGGTCTGAGCATGTTCTGTGGTCATTTCACTGACTTTGTGTGCTTCAGTACCAGCTGGCTCAGCTGACTCCTTTCTGAGTTCACACCCCACTTGAATATAGTACAATAGGTTGCATCATGCTGTCAAATTCGTTGACCTCGACTCGCCTGGAAGGGTGGGTGGGGGGGGGGGGGGTTTGGGGGGGGGGGGGGGGCACAGAATGTTCAGAGTGCATTGAATACTCATTTATATGGAGGCTGAACAATGTTGGGCTCAGGCTGCAGCCCTGTCTTACTTGTTTTTTTCTGTAAAATTTTTGCAAATTTTTATTCTGCATTGACTATTTTCATCATGTTACTTCACCCGTATACCCTAC
>CM059278.1:28268091-28270591 GCA_030347295.1 Setipinna tenuifilis
CATGACACCCCTCCTAGTCCGAGATGATGAAGCTTCAGTGCAACAGCTTTCCTGCCAATGCAACTTCAGTGTGCCCCGCTGTTGTAATTTATTTATTTACCCGCTTGTTTATTTCAAGCCACTGTGCGGCTGAGCGAATGAGAGCCTTAACCAAGACGTCAGGACAGCCACCGTATGTAACTTCTGCTCCGGTGCCATTTCCTGAGGTGTCTTCCAGCATTTTCCTAACACTCAGTCTCTCTCTCTCTCCAAGCAGCTGACTTTAGAGGAGTATTTCAAGTTTAGCCCTGTGTGTGTGTGTGTGTGTGTGTGTGTGTGTGTGTGTGTGTGTGTGTGCGCGCGCGCATTTCCTTTTTTCTGCTGCATGTGGAGAAATGTGTGTGTGTGTGTGTGTGTGTGTGTGTGTGTGTGTGTTCATGATTTTCGGTTATTATTAGCGGAGGTATAAACAGGAAACGCTGAGTCATGGTGCCTTTTTCACGCCAGCGAGCTTATGTATGAGTCGTCACCGAGGCGATAAAATAATCACCTCCAGTCTCGAGGCTCCAGCTCCCCAGATGCTGCGTCTGAGAGATGGGCCACGGTAGGCCACCAAACACACACACACACACACACACACACACACACACACACACACGCGCGCGCGGAACATGCCTGTCAATCCACTTAAGCCTTAATCTCTGCTATCTATATCCAGTAGTTCCATGTTTACATGCAAATACGAGCTCCGTGGTGATGCATATTGTAAGATTTGGACCGCTGTGGCTTGACACTGAATCATGGCTTATCTGTCTTTTCCCCATTTTTATAATGCTGTTAATTTTTATTTCAGTGAATTGGGTCAGATTTAGAGTTGGCTGCAGTCTCACAGTTTGTCTTGGTGTGAGGTCAGCGTTGCCGTGAGCAATGTAATGACAGCGGTGCCTAACAGGACGGCGTGAAGAGTCATTCTGATTCTGCACAGCGCATTGGTCACACATCACTGACGTCTGGAAATCAGCATCATGCAATCGCCTAATGAGAGTTAATTGTGTTAATGAAGCACATCTTTACAAATTTCACCGTAGTCGCGGTTGACCTCAAACATTATTTAGCCTTGTGTTACACAGTTAGTGTATCCAAAATGGTGGGGGGGGTAGCTACCTGGTCCCACACTGCCTTTAATGTTTAACAAGCCATGTGTCTTTGCAAGCATCAGGGCATCAATCAAACATTTTTTGAAGACAACCTAGCTAAGCACCAGCACAGAGCGCTGTTGCCAAGATACTGACAGCTGACTGCATAATTCGAGAGAATTTCGGACATTGATGGTAGCATGAAGGAAACGTCTATCTACGTATGCTGCCTTCAAAACTGGCAGACAACGAGGGCACCTTAAAAGAATGAATTTCATTTCAAGAATTCTTTTTTTTCCGAGTTAGAAGGCAGCATTTTTGTCAGTTTCGGACACAGTCAGCATCTCTGGCCCTTCTGTTCTCTGTTCGGTTGGGTGTGAACCCAGCTCGTGTTGACTGCTGTGCATCAGAAGGAGATGAAAGAGGGGGAGGGCGAAGGATGGAGGAGCAAAGGATGGAGGATGGAGGAGTGGAGGAGTGGAGACCAGGCGGCCTTCTCATTTTTTAAGCTCTCTCTGCACTGGCTTCTCCAGGGAGGCCCTTCATTCATTCATTCAGCTGTTAGCCCCGTCATTTAGCAGCCTTGAGTCCTGGCAGGTTGCATAATGCATAAAGTCCCACTGTGTGTGTGTGTGGGTGTGTGTTTGTGTGTGTTTGTTTGCATGTTTGCATGTGTGCATTTGTGTATGCTCGCATCTCTGTCTCTCCTGTGTGTGTGTGTGTGTGTGTGCGTGTGTGTGTGTGTGTGTGTGTGTGTGACGTGCATGTGTGTGTGTGTGTGCATGCATGCGTGTGTGTGTGTGTGTTTCATCGGTGCCTCATTATGCATGTGTTCTGTCAGAGTGGCGCTCGTGCTATGTTTAATGCATCTGTTCCCTGCCGCTGTCAGCTAGCTGGGGGCCCTCTGCCGATCGCACCGGTGCCTGGGCTGCCTACCTCAGGAGCTCCATTGTTCCGCGCCGCCTTTGATGGACGCATATTATGCAGAATTAGAGAGGGCAGCTTTTAGATTTACCTGAGTCAGAGTGGAAATCTAATGTGATTTTTTAGCCCTAACACCCCGGCGAGCAACAAGTCTCCCAAAGCTTCTGCCACTGCTGCTGCTACTGCTGCTGCTGCTGTTGTTGTTGTTGTGGGGGGAGAGAAGGAGGAGAGGGTGAGCTGCCTAGTTGTGTGTGAATATGGTCGTGTTGAATTTGAAAAGGGAGATGGTGTGATGGTGTGGGTATTTATGGCTCTCTTTGCGTCACGGTTGCAGGTAGCACAGGTGATGATGGAACCGTTAGCAAGAACATGATCGCTTTAAAAGTAGACAACAGAGAAAAAAAACTCCCTCCCTTCCTCTCTCCCTACTGAGCAGAGTGTGGGCAAAAGGGAATCAGTAA
>CM059278.1:28275591-28280591 GCA_030347295.1 Setipinna tenuifilis
GAGGGAGTGAGGGAGAGCAAGAGAGTTGGAGAGAGGTAGGTAGGAAGAGTGTGAGAGAGAGAGGATGAGGAAGAGAGCGAGAGAGATGGAGGGAGGGAGGTGGGAAGACTGTGAGAGGGATAGAGGATGAGGGAGAGAGCGAGGGACTGAGAGAGCGAGAGACATGGAGAGAGTGTGAGAGAGAGTGTGAGCTAGAGAGAGGTAGCTAGAGTGTGAGAGAGACAGAGGATGAGGGAGAGAGCAAGGGAGTGAGAGAGCAAGAGAGGGAGGTAGGAAGAGTGTGAGAGAGGGAGGGAATGAGGGCAAATCAGAAGTGAGCGCTGATTGCTGTGACCTGTGTGTCTGGCCGTGTGGGCAGCGAGGCTAATGGGAGCGCTAAGCTAATTGGAACAGAATGAGAGTCAGGAAGCCTCACTAGCCCCGGGGCCCCCTGACGTGCGCTACTCCACCACAGCACCTGCATCCGCATCATAGAGGTCAAAGGTCACCCAGGCCAGCGCCATAGTAACCCTACCCCGCTGTGACTCGCTGGTAAACATCTCCAAGGCCAAGCAACAGACTGTTGTTTTTCAAGCCTCACCACAGAGAAAAATAACACATTTTCTTCATTTAGCTGTTAGTTGTTTAGCGTAGCTTAGGCCGCTGTGTTTGTTTATATTCCAACACGGCGGAGTTCTCCTTGTGCGACAAGGCTGTGTATGGGCTGGGCTGGGTATGAGGGCAGGATTTTGGGAGGTTGCTTTGTTCTGCCTCTGACGAGGCGCGACACAACATTAGCATGTAGTACAAATAGATGGCGGGCACTAGCAGTCCCCAAGGCACTGAAATCTAATTAGAGCTAAGTAGACAGGCGCTCATGCTCGCTAGCGGTGCTCCTCACAACATTAATACAACAAAACCCGACCAAAAAAAGAAAAAAGAAAAAAAACTTCAAAGGTGCAGTTTTAATTTCAGAAATCTACCTCCTCTGTTTGCCCCTGAAATATTGATGTCAATTAGAAATTAGGCCTACGATTTTTAAGTTTTTTGAAGTCCCCTCCCACCCCCAGGCCCATAACAATCAGCTGTGTTAGCATAAAACAGCCAGACAGCCTTACTGTGGGAGGGCTATCACGCTTAGCCGCCGTGCTGCTATCCAGTGTCACATCTGACAGCACAGCGCACCTAGCGTGTGTGCTAGCGCACTTAGCATTTCCCACCTCTGCTCTGGAAGCAGGCTTATCAGGAGGCACGCGTATCGCTAATGCGGCAGGCGGACGACCTCGGGAAGATCGAAAACTCAGCCAGAGCAGGTCTCCCTCGGCTACCCCCCAGTAGGCTACACACACACACACACACACACCAGAACACACACACACAAACAAATACACACAACACAACACAACACAACCTCAACCCTTACCCCCTCCACCCCCTCCCCAACCAGGCTGAGCGAGAAGCTAATTTGATTTCATTTATCTGCTACATGCTTCGTGGCACATGGCCTCCGTAGCCGCTGCCAGACGGCCGTGTTTACAAGACAGTGGAGATGGAGGCCCTCGATAAGGGATGCCCAAGCACAACAAAATGATGGTTAGCCCGGCAATTACAAAGGCACGGGGGCCGCTCCCCAGATAGCTCTATCGGCTCGGGCTGCCATCGCCGCTGCCACTGCCGCCGCCCCCCCCTCCTCCATTCAATGCGAGGCCTTTGCCTTTGTGTGGCGCATGCTGTCTGGGGCTGTGTGCATGTGCTGCTCCTATAGACACCACAGCCATAGATCTGCTCCACTGATGCTTATTCACCCCTGCACTGGGCTCTGAATGGCCTAGTGTGTGTGTGTGTGTGTGTGTGTGTGTGTGTGTGCGTGTGTGTGTGTGTGTGTGTGTATGTGTGTATGTGTATGTGTGTGTGTGTGTGTGTGCGTGTGTGCGTGTCTGTTTGTGTCTGTTTGTGTCTATGTGTGTGTGTCTGTTTGTGTCTATGTGTGTGTGTGTGTGTGTGTGTGCATGTGTGCATGTATGTGTTTGTGTGTGTGTGTCAGTTTGTGTGTGCATGTGTGTGTGTGTACATGTGTGTTGTGTGTACATGTGTGTTGTGTGTGTTGTGATGGCTTGAGAAAGGCAGGAGGGAGAAGGAGAGAATGAGTGAGGGAGGGAAGATGAGATGCATTTACTCAGTGAATCAATAACATTTCAAATGTTGCAGAACACATTTTTATTCATGTTCTCCATCTATCTGATTTCCTGGGCTCTCCCTCACCCAAGGCATGAGTGTCAGCAGTTGTGTGTAGGTACGTGTGTGTGTGTGTGTGTGTGTGTGTGTGTTAATGCATTGGCTGATGGTGTGCACATTTGTAGGCGTAAAGGAAAGTAATCAATCTTGTGCTTGCTTGAGTGTAAGTGTGTCCCAGAGTTTCTGCTGGTATGGATATTTGTTCACGTGTAGTTTTATAATAGTCTGAAAATGTGTGTAACACTTTATTTGAAGGTGACATGAACATGTTATAACATTAATGACACTTCATTCATGTTTATGACTGGTGTCATAAAATGTCATTTGTTTGTGTTATATTGATGTTTTTTGGGATGCAGACATTGCAAAAAAATCAAATGACACTTAATGACACTTTTAAACATGAATGAGGTGTCATGAATATTCATGATCGGTGTCATGTCATGTTTATAAAGGGCTCATGTAACTTATATGTAGACACCTTCAGATGAAGTGTAAACATGTTTTTTGTGTGTGAGAGGGTGGGATAGTGGGGTGTGTACTGTAAGTGTGTGTGTGCGTGTACTCTTGTACTCTTTTGAAAGGGTGTGTATGCTTGTGTGGGTGCATGTGTAAGTGAGTGTGTGTGGGTGCATATGTCTGCCAAGGTGTGTGTGTGTGTGTGTGTGTGTGTGTGTGTGTGTGTGTGTGTGTGTGTGTGTGTTTGTGCAATCTATAAAGAGGCAGAGAAATGTATCCAGACCTCTATGTATATATGCTTGGGTCAGTATGTATGTGGGTGTATGTGTGTTATTGGGTATGTGTATTTGAGGCCATACTCTATGTGTAAGCAGGTGTGTGTGTGTGTATGTTTGTATGTAAGTAGGTGTGTGTAAGTACTGTAGGTGTGTGTGTGTGTGTGCAATGTGCGATAGTGTTTGCGTCAGGGTGTGTATGTGTATGTGTATGTGCATGTGTGGACCCCTCCCCATCGAATGGCCGAAGGCTGCAGTCATTGCCAGGGGCAGATGAATGGGATCAATACAGCAGTGGGCCGCCCTTATCTCCCTCCCTAACCGCAGCCTATTAACGGCTAAAAGGCGGGCTAATTTAGAGTGGATTTGCCGTTACTGACGAGTACAAAGCACTTTAATTAAACCGGTTTCGTGTGAAGTGTAGCCGTAGGACCTAGCACTAACATGGCCGACATGCCAGAGCAGAGACTGTGTGTGGTTGTGGTTGTGTGTGTGTGTGTGTGTGTGTGTGTGTGTGTGTGTGTGCAGGAGGTGTAATGTTATCTGTAGCCGACTCTCTTTTTACTTCTGTCTGCAATGTACAACTGATGGAAGTGATGGAGAATAGTGTGTGTGTGTGTGTGTGTGTGCATGTGTGTGTCTCTCTGTCTTTGTGTGTGTAGGTGTGGGCCTAGATATGTGTATGCCTGTGTGTGTGTGTGTGTGTGTGTGTGTGTGTGTGTGTGTGTGTGTGTGTGTGTGTGTGTGAGAATGTGCGTGTGGCAGAAAATTCCAGTGTGCAACATTAATTGATTTCTTAAAAAAAAATCTAAAAGTTGGTATGCTCAGTAATTTCTCAGTAGATAATAGAAAAAGAAATTAAGTGGATTACATGGTATGTGGTGAAAGCAATCCAGAATGTTAACAGCATCAGATGCAAAATGGGATTGTGCAGTAGGGCTAAAATACAATTTTTATTAATTAAACTTTGATTTCTTTGCTCGCGTGGAATCAAATAAAGCCTACTGTAGCAAAAAATAACTCATCTTCCAAAATTTAATTAGGACAAAAACAACATAAAAACATCAGTATTTTTAAATTCGAGACAAAGAATCAGCCATGTCCATTGTGTATCCATTGGTTTTTTACACAATAAATCCTACTTGAAGGGCTAACCAAAAGCAAGCATAAGCAGGAAAAACAGCCAACCAGTTTTTTAAGTAATACATCACATACCCATGTTAAGCTGCCATGAAACATTGATGGCTACATGGTTTTACAGTCTGCATGCGTAAGATCATATCCGAGACTAGTAGGAGATGAGTAGATTGAGCAGAGTGTGTTTTTATGGGGCTGGACTGTCTGTCTGTCTAGCGTGCCCTTAATGTAATGTATTTCATGATTCATGCATGTGCTGTGGTGTTAGCGAGACTGAAAATAGAACTTCCCTGAAACTTCCATGAAGACGCCGGAATTAGCTTCATGAGTTTAGGAGAAGCTCTTGGGAAGGAGAAGATTATTACCATAAGTAAATGTAAAAAAAAACTACTAATTGAAAGATGTTCATTGGTTGTCAGAGAATTTCAGACTTTTTAGATTGGGTTTAGAGTTAAGGTCAAGCTCAGGTTCAACTTAGCTCAGGTTTGGGTTTAGTTTGGGTTCAGATTACGCTTGAGTTAAGATAGAGTGAAGATTCACTTTAAATCAAGAAGCTAGAGGTTAGACAGAGTTTAGAGTTTCAGTAGAGGGATTAAATTGGGACAGCACCTGTGTGATTCCCAAAAAGTTTTGCTTAAGGACTGCCTATGACTTTCATAAGAATAACTGTGTGCGTGTGTGTGCGTGTGTGTGTGTGTGTGTGTGTGTGTGTGTGTGTGTGTGTGTGTGTTTATGCATCATCCACTCTCTTTTCTCTTGTTCTCCTTGCCTTTACTCTCCCCCTGTGTGTGTGTGTGTGTGTGTGTGTGTGTGTGTGTGTGTGTGTGTGTGTGTGTGTGTGTGTTACTCTGGGCACTTTTGCCCTGTGCCCAGATTAGAAGTGTAGCAAGGGAAGGAAGGAGAAAAGGCAAGGGC
>CM059278.1:28295591-28298091 GCA_030347295.1 Setipinna tenuifilis
CCTCTTTGTTTTAATAGGAATCTTTTGTTGCATTTGCCAGCATCATCAAAGGCGGAACAGGATTCTACCCTCAGGCTTTTTGCCTTCTTTCTCTCTCTTTCTCTTTCTCTCTCTCCCTCTCTCTATCTCCCCCCTCTCTCTCTGTATCCCCTATCCCTCTGTCATTATCTCTCTCCCCCTTACAATCTCTCCGTTTATTTATGATTTGTTCTTTTTATCTGTTCAGCGTGCCTTCGTGGTTCCGTTCCTTAAGCAGGCAGTGGGTCCTGGTTTCGCCTTCGGGCTGCCAGGGGCTGCCATTCTTGGGGGGGTGTGGGGGTTGTGATGGCAGGGCCTGACAGACAGGAGGCAGTAGTGGGGAGGAGAGAGAGACAGGCAGGCAGGAGGAGTCTGAGGCCCACTCGCCGAGGGCACATATTAAACTATTAAACATGTGTTAGGCCCAGAGACGGATTAAAGAAGCGGAGTGCCCCTGGGCAAAAAAGTGTCTTGCCCATGCCCTCAACCTCCTCGCCCACCCTCACCCACCCCCCATCCCCTTTCTCCCCGACCTGTTCATTCAGTCCATTCTTAACCTGGTTGGTTAAGAAGTTTATTTTTTCGTGTATACTATCCTTGGATTACTGCAATAGCCTCTTCACTGGCCTTCCCAAAAAGAATATCAAACAGCTCCAATTAATACAAAATGCAGCTGCAAGAGTTCCTACAAGAACAAAAAAAATTGATCACATCACCCCAATTTTAAGGTCTCTGCACTGGCTCCCAGTGAGATACAGGATTGACTTTAAGGCCTTACTACTACTGTTCAAGTCACTTAATGGGAAGGGTCCCAGTTACATACTTGATATGTTTCAGCCATATACCCCATCTAGGTCTCTGAGATCCATGGATAGAAATCTATTGACCATACCTACTGTACAAACAAAGTGTGGTGAGGCAGCCTTTAGCTATTATACAGCAAAGCTCTGGAACCAGCTTCCAGAGTGTGTAAAGAATGCCCCTACTGTAGAGAGTTTTAAAAGCAGACTCAAGACGAAACTTTTTTCTGATGCCTTTTCCTAATTTTTATTTTTATGTTTTATTTTTTTATTTTATTTTCATTCTTCTTCTTATTATTATTTTAATGGTTTTGCTTTATTTAAAATTGTATTTTACTTTTTAAATCTTTAATTGTATTTTATTTTAAAATTTGTGTAAAGCGCATTGAAGTGCATTTATGTATGAAATGCGCTATACAAATAATTTTGACTTTGACTTTGACTTTGACTTTGGAAGGGGAGGGAAGGGGCTGTTACACAATTTGACCTTGACTTTGACCCTAGTGACCTAATACACCATGCTACCTGGTACATGAGGCCCTTGAGGAAGGGGCTTATGGTGTGTGTGTGGGGGGGCTGGGCCCGTTCATTAAGCCACCCTGTGAAGGCCTGGTACACACACAGCAAAATTCTTAGAGTTCATTTCCCAGTGTTCAGCAAAGGTGTTAATTTAAGGGTGTAAGTGTAAAATTAAGAGTGGAAATTACACTGCAAAAAAGTTTAATTTAACTGTAAAGGAGTCAGGGATGGGTGTTAAATGAACACTGCAAAGATTGGGACACAATACACATTGGCATAGTGTTAAAACTGACTCTCTCTGAGTTTGAGTATTTGCTGTGTACCGTAATGGTCTGTAGGGTATAGGTCTGGTCCTTCTGTTATGTGCGGTCTGTACACGTCTTTCTTTAAATATCTATGGGTTATAGGCCTAGTTTCTTAATCATCAATAGGCTTAGTGCCCCAGTTATCTATGAGCTTGACCTCTTAGTCCTGAATACAAGTCATGTGGGTATTGCCTGGTGTGGATACAGGTGTTGCAGTGCCTTAAAAATTCAGGTCTGAGACTGTGTACATAAAACACAGGTTTGGGTCATTTTAAAAAGGCCAAATAGATAGAAAGATAAATAAATAAGAGGGAGAGACATAAGCCTGGATGATTATCCCATAGACTGACATTCTGATTTAGGCGTGTGGAGTCCAGACTACTGCTGTATCTCAGAGCCTGAGGGGATGTGTGTGTGTGTGTGTGTGTGTGTGTGTGTGTGTGTGAGGGCAGGATGGGCCCCTTTCAGGCCAGATTTCATCACGCTGCCCTCCAGCTGGGGCCGCATCAGCCAAATGCAGGTTGTTTAAATCACTGGCCCCACCGCTTATTGGCCTGCCAAAGTGCCAAGACACCATTTTATTGGTGTTTATGTGTGTGTGTGTGTGTGTGTGTGTGTGTATGTGGGTGGGTGGGTGTGTGTGTGTGTATGAGTGTGTGAGTGAGTGAGTGTGTGTGTGTGTGTGTGTGTGTGTGTGTGTGTGTTTGTGTGTGTGTATGAGTGTGTGTGTCTGTTTATGTGTGTATGAGTGTGTGTGTCTGTTTGTGTGTGTGTTTGTGCGGAAGAGATACACTCTCTTTAGCACCCTAATGAGTCATTTCAAGACGGAACAGATTTCATTATTTCTTTGGAAAGTCT
>CM059278.1:28303091-28308091 GCA_030347295.1 Setipinna tenuifilis
AACGTCCTTCTGTTTGTGCGCCACTCACCAGAGTGTGTGTGCGTGTGTGTGTGTGCGTGTGTGTGTATGTGTGTGTGTGTCTGTGTGTGTGTGTGTGCGTCTCAGCTCCTCTGTTACTCAGTGACAGCAGAGCCAGCCACTTTCAAACAGGCTTTGGAAGAGTGTGTGGGCTACTTCTCTCTCTCTCGTTCTCTCTTCTCTCTCTCTCTGTTTTTTGCATTCTCTCTCTCTCTCTCACTCTCTCCTCTCTCTGTCTTTTGCACTCTCTCTCTTTTGCTCTCTCTCACTCCTTTGCTCTCTCTCTCTGTGGTTCTGTGTCTTTCTCTCTCTCTCTCTCTCTCTCTCTCTCTGTCTTTTTATCTCTCTCTGCATGTATGTATGTGTGTGTGTGTGTGCGTGTGTGTGTGTGTGCGTGTGTGCGTGCGTGTGTGTGTGCGTGTGTGTGTGTGTGTGTGCATGTGTGTGTGTGTGTATTTTAGAGAGACACAGCAGATGGAATATTTATCTTGCTTGAGACTCTCCAGTGAATGACACACAGGACAGGGATGCTAAGAACGCTTGAAGTACAGCCAACCATGTGTGTGTGTGTGTGTGTGTGTGTGTGTGTGTGTGTGTGTGTGTGTGTGTGTGTGTGTGTGTGTGTGCATGTGTGTGTCATAGCTGCCCAGATCCCACGCACAGAGGATGAACAGATCTTTAAACATACTGCTGTCCGCCCAGAATGGTTTAATTCAGCTGCTGACACTCTCTCTGGAATTGCAAATGTGCCAGATATTGTCACTATGTGCCAGAATGACAAACAAGTCAAATTATTTAAAGTGTCATGTGTTTTGATTTATTTATGGAAGATTTTTACTGTACAAAAGCTTAAAAAATACCAGCGTTTAATATCTGTTATTAAGAATTGTGGGTACAAGTGTCAGCTTATTGTTTTAGTGTCTGGAGGTTTAGGTCATGTGCACAGGTTAGCAGTCAGTGGACTTTGGATTGGGGGGGGGGTTACGTAACACAAAGGCAAGACAGCCATATTCAATATCATTGTTCAATATCAGCCATTATAGGAAGCATACTGATTTTGCCATGAACTACAACAACTAATAAGATTATTGGACTGCTTTAATCAACTAAGCAATTATTGGGCTTTAGATTTTTAAATTTGATTCCTGATGATGTTGACTAGTAAGGTGAAATCAAATAAAGTACATATACTGTGTGTGTGTGTGTGTGTGTGTGTGTGTGTGTGTGTGTGTGTGTGTGTGTGTGTCTCAGCTCCTCTGTTACTCTTTCTGCACCTCATACACACATATTTGCACACACGCTCTCTCTCTCTCTCTCTCTCTCTCTCTGTCTCTGTCTCTGTCTCTCTCTCTCATATTGATATATAACCCCCCTCCCACATACACACACACATACACACACTCCACTCACACAATATCTTTCTCATGCACACTCACACACAGACACACAGACACACACACACACACACACACATACACGTCTACACACACATACACACCAAATAAATGTGTCTGACCTGATATTCTACTGTGATGGCACACTTAGAACTTGTTCAGTCTACAGATTGTGGTGAGCAACTGAGCGCATCCATCTTGATATATGATTGGACGAAGGCCAGCGCAGCTCCCGCCCAGCCCCCCCTGTAGGCCAGTCCGGCGGGCAGGGAGGCAGGAAGGCGGGCAGGCAGGCGTGAGGGTCGCACGCGTCACACGTCACGCAGCCAAGGACAAGGACGTGCTGTTGATGTGTGTCGCCGCTGGCAACAAGGGGTGGAGGGGCACCCTGGCGAGGCGAGAACAAGGGAAATGTGGCGTCTGTGGGGATGTGTGTGTGTGAGTTACTGTATGTGTGTGTGTGTGTGTGTGAGAGTGTGAGAGTGAGTGAATCTGTGTGTGTGTGTGTGTGTGTGTGTGAGTGAGTGGGAACATCTGGGCAGGGCAGCGGACAGTATCAGCGCTGTTGGAGCAGCCAGGTGGATGTCTTTGTGTGTGTGTGTGTGTGTGTGTGTGTTTGCGTTTGTGTGTGTGTGTGTGTGTGTCTGCGTTTGTGTGTGTGTGTGTGTGTCTCTCTGTGTGAGTGTGTGTGTGTGTGTGTGTGTGTGTGTGTGTGTGTGTGTGTGTGTGTGTGTGTGTGTATGTGTGTGTGTGTGTGTGTGTGTGTGTGTGTGTGTGTGTGTGTGTGTGTGTAAGTAGGAGGGATGCTGTCAGACTGCCAGTTGGGGGGCAGGCAGGACAGCAGCCAGGCCACTCGCTGAGAGGCAGACATGTTCTGGAACGATCCGCAGTGAGATTTGCGTAAACACCCAGGCATGGCTTGGAGTGAGCCTCACAGACTCGGACACGCTTCGCTTAAAGTCAGAGAATGCTGTGGCATCAGAGAGAGTGATACTTCTGAGCCAAGAGATGGCTGCTGTTTGTGTGTGTGTGTGTGTGTGTGTGTGTGTGTGTGTGTGTGTGTGTGTGTGTGTTTGTGTGTGTGTGTGTGTGTGTGTGTGTGTGTGTGTATGTGCGTGTATTTGTGTGTGTGTTTGTGTTTGCTGGGGTGGGTGGGATGGTGGTGGTGGTGGTGGTGGTTATTGCCTGAGCCATCAAAATCATGAATTATTCATTTGCTGTTGTCTAGAAGCACTGTCACTCGTCATATAATGCTAAAGACAGCAACTTAGCTGCTTCTGTTTGGTGGCTGCTGCCTCCATTTTGTCATAAAATGTGTGACAATGACATATGACAAGAGGCTGGGAGTGTGGGTCTCACTTCAGAAGAGGGAAAACTCACTTTCCTGACCAAAACAACCGTTGCCACTCTGAAGGTAGCTAACACAATGAAACTGAAAGATACATAACTGGCTCAAAACCAATTACCGGATACTGTCCCCCAGGGAAGAAGAATGCAGAATGGCCCTCCATACATACACAAACATTTCTTTGGTTAATTTTAACATCAAAGCACCAAAATTATAGTCAATCAAAAAAAAAAACATGAAAGTTTTCAGTTCCCTTTATCAGATGTTTTTTTTTTTTCAAACATTGATACTTTATATACTTAATGAAACACGTCATTCTTACCTCCATTTCATAAGTCGCAATAGATTAAAGCTTGAAGCATCTTGTCTGTCTATCTTCATACACAGTACTGTAGATGATGCTGCATGGTGGCATTTATATAGTGAGAACACCAACTCAGCTCACCTTAGTATATTAAAATCTTTATATATATTTTTTTTTCGTACTTGTATCTAATGATGAAAATAAACACATCAAGTCTGCTGATGGCTCAATGACAACCCAGCAACCTGGCAAAACGATGCTTTTTAAGAGATGTCAAAGAGTCTGAGGTGAAAAAAAAAACTAAAAAAAACCTGTGAGTATTATTGAGTGTCAAATCGTTAGCTTGATAGCATAATTGCCTAAGTCATTTTTTTGTGTTTTTGGAAAACAAGAAAAAACACATTTTCTAAAAATCACATGCATATTTTTTCTTGATATTTTCACAGAACATTCATGTAGATGTGAGAAAAAGTTTGGAAAAAGAACAAAACCGAACATCATTTCTTTTATCAAATAAAAGTGACTTAGGCAGTTTTGACGTATGCAAAATGGCTGAGAAGAGCAGAAAAACTGCCTAAGTCATAGGCATAATCTGCCTAAGTCAAATTGATTGTATAAAAACTGCCTAAGTCCAATGGTAAAACTGCTTAAGTCAAATGAATGATTTAGGCAGCTATGTTTTTTTTTACTTTTATGAGTGTTGTGATTGGCCAATGACATATGCAGACAGACAGGATGATGCAGAAGTGGTAGGGGAGTAAAGTTGTGCAAAAATCTCAATTTGACCAAAAAATGACTTAGGCAATTATGCTATCAAGCTAACGAAATGAAAAAGACACCTGTTAGATTAACGGCAACATCTTCAGTATTGACATCTCCCTGACGTGTCTGAGTACCCCAGCACAAGTGTGTGCTGAAAGAGAGAGGGGGTGAATGCATGCTTCATGAAGACTCCAGACTCCTTGACACCTAGAAGGTCTCTCTTCGCCAACCACACCGCCTGCTCTCAGCCTAACTGACGCTCATGAAAGCCTCAATCCTCCTTCAAGACTTCTCAATTGTTTATCTGAGGTTTTCCGCCATGCTGCCTTGCCTCTGCCTTTGATCTGCAGTCATTTAGTTGGTATTGGGAAGAGGAGAGGTAGCCTGTTGTTTATTGCCGAGACAATGTGATGCAGTAGACCCTGTTTCAACCCAGGGAGGGGTGGCACTGCCGCAGCTGGGGAGGAATGATGTAATATTTCCTGTTGAGACGGTAATGCCTCACACGCAGACAGAGCCCTGCTACACACCATTAGGAGATGCACTGATCAGCTGTCTCACCCCTCGTCACACAGCACGGTGGAAGGCCCTACCTTAGTCCCACCATAGCCTCCATCTCCTCTTTTTAAAGCGGTATTTTGTGGGGTCTTATATGTCTTTATTGGATAGGACAGTGAAGCAATGACAGGACATGAAAGAGGGAGAGAAAGAGAGAGAGAGAGAGAGAGACAGGTTATGGGTTCAAGGGAGGAATCAGGCGAAACTCGAACCTGGGTCCCCGTGGGCACGTAACTTAAACGTGGTACTGGTGGTGCTTTTTGTGTCACAACTTCCTCCCCAATCTCTTTTTCAGCTGGTTCAGCTTTTTTTTTCACACACACGCAGGTGAAGGACTTGGGCTACGTGGTCCCATGACAGCCCTCGTCTCCGCATTTTTTAAAGTTATTCTCTGAGCCTTTTAGCCCTTATTAGACAGGACAGTGCAGCAAGGACAGGAAGTGAGCAGAAGAGAGACATGGCACGGGTTCAGGAAATGACTTGGGTCGGACTCGAACCTGGGTCCCTGTGGGAGCTTAAGCTACTGTATGTTCAGACCGCCAGCACAATTCAGATTTTTAGCATATTCTCTTTCTAGCTTGAATTTAGGTAGTCTAAATATGGAATAATACAGAAG
>CM059278.1:28313091-28330591 GCA_030347295.1 Setipinna tenuifilis
GGCAGTCCACACACATTAAAGGATGCACATACACACAGCCTGTCTCCCTTGATCACATTCTTTGTCACAAACACACACACACACACACACACACACACACACACACACACGGAGATGGAGAGGGATGCACTCAGCCTGAGAGGTGACTTCTGTCTCAGCACTATACGTCACATGGCATTCCTCGCACACAACATGACAAATGACAAGACAGCTGTGCCCTTCGTCTCCGGTTAATGCCAATCATTAGTGCTGTGCGTGTGCGCACACACACTCACTTACACACACACACTAACACACACACACACACATGCACACACTCACTTTTTTTTCTCTGTCGCTCTCTATCTCTCTCTCTCTCTCACAGACACACACACACACACACACACAGACACACACACACACACACACACTCTTACTCTCTCTGTCACACACACACCCACACAGACACACTCAAACAGGCACTTAAGCAAGGGCTAGATGGGGACTCTAGACTTAAAGTCCCTCTCAATAACCCATCCCTCTCTCTCTTCACAACCCCGACAGAATATGCCCACCGCCATTAGAATATCAGCAGCCAATATCACAGAGCCAATAAGCGCACCCAGTCATCCCCTCAACGAGCCACGGAGATGGCAAGCAGCAAACCAGGCGAGCAAAGGGGAAAAAGGCAATCAACTAGGCATGACAAAACAGTAGGAGCGAAAAAGAGCAAAGGCAGGCTGGAGAGTGAGGGAGAGGGTCAAAAAGGAGGGAGAGACTGAGAAAGAGAGAGCAA
The DNA here is from genome assembly GCA_030347295.1 of Setipinna tenuifilis. Lineage (NCBI taxonomy): Eukaryota > Metazoa > Chordata > Actinopteri > Clupeiformes > Engraulidae > Setipinna > Setipinna tenuifilis. Next base: position 28,313,867 of record CM059278.1, read on the forward strand.
GAGAGGAATAAAGAGAGAGAGGGAGAGGGTCAAAAAGGAGGGAGGGACTGAGAAAGAGAGAGCAAGTAAGGAATAAAGAGAGAGTGAGGGAGAGGGTCAAAAAGGAGGGAGGGACTGGGAAAGAGGGCAAGAGAGAAAGAGAGGAATAAAGAGAGAGAGAGGGAGGGGAGAGAGGGGGGGTCTGCTCTGAGCTGTTGGTAAAGATGGATTGAACCCAGGCTCTGTGGGTTAATGCTAATTGATATGTGAAAGAGTCATCGATCTCTGGGCTGTTGATATCAGCTCCCCATGGCTTCAGATCATTAGCGTGTAAATGGAAATCCATCGCCGCTAAATCACTCAAACATGTCTGAAACAATCTCCCTGATGCACACAAAAGCAGCACATATTCACACACACACACACACACACACACACACACACACACACACACACACACACACACACATACACACTCACGAAATGAGCTATTACAGCTATCATTAACAGACAATCACATTGACGACTCCACCCCACCACATCCCACACACACACACACACACACACACACACACACACACACACACACACACACACACACACATATATATACACACACATACACACACACACAGTGACAACTCCATTAGAGGGACTGTGGTATTTTCTTCCCGCTTTCTTGCGCATAGTCTGGCTGTTGGAGCAGCTAATTGACCACTAATTAAGATGCACCTGTGTGCCTCAGTAGATGAGGCCGCTTTCTGTTCCACACAGGGCCAAGCTCCCTCCATCTGCTCTGGCTCACACATGATGACAAGTCTCCACTGTGACACATGCTTATGACACATCTCCATGGTAACACATAGTTATAACACATCTCCATTGTTACATATACTAATAATACATGTCCATTGTGACACATAGTTATGACACATCACCATTGTGACACATGCTTATGACACATCGCCATTGTGACATGCACTTATGACACATTTCCATTGTGACACATACTTATGACACATATCCATTGTGACACATACTTATGACACATCTCCATTGTGGCACATACTTATGACACATCGCCATTGTCACACATACTTATGACACATCTCCATTGTGACATGCACTTATGACATATATCTATTGTGACACATGCATATGCTGTCTCCACTGTGATGTCACACAACCCTGTATGCAACATTTAGTACATTACATCACTGTAATGCTGATGTAATAATCCTTACTTGGGCATATATATACTTACTTTTCAGCTTGGCATATGTTGCCCAATTCAATTCATTGAAACAAATTATTATTTCTGCTGTAGATTTGTAATACATTCATTTGAAACATCACATCATCAGTCAACCTGTACTGGTTTAGATTCAACTTGTTAACACACACACATACACATACACACACTCTACACAAACACACACGCACACACACACACAGAAATACACACACACACTGTATACACACACACACAACACGAGTAAGTCCAAAAATAACTACATATACTTAAAGTATTAAGTATAAATCCTTGAAACTGTAGCATATGCTTCTGTGGGACCAACATATACACACACACATACAAACACACACACACTCAGAAATGAACACACACACACACGCACACACACACATATACACACACCTTTTTTGATGAACTTTTCTGTTCTGGGAACTTTTTTTGTACTCCTGAAACCACACAAATGTGAGCACACATCAACAACACACAATACGCACACTAATGCACACACACACCATCACATACAAGAAAAACGTGCACCAGCATACAAATAATCGCATACACACACACACACACACACACACAGTTGATAAGACAGCTCTCTTAATCCTGTATAGGCCGAACTGTATACACTAAGGAGATTTATGTTACCAGCAGCTGCAATTACCCACACAGAGAAAGTTGACTTCCTCAGCACATGCTTGACTGGATAAGCATTCTCCCTAATGGATAAACACAGGCACATTGACACGTGCACACACACACACACATACACACACACGCACAGGAAAAGAAAACACTAGTTACAAAACTGTTGCCTGTGGTTACTAAATCATTACTTGAAACAACCCATTTATTGGTCCCTATGAAACAAATTAAAGTCCAAACTCTGCCAGGGCATGTGTACGTATGTGTGCTTGTGTGTGTGTGTGTGTGTGTGTGTGAGAGAGAGAGAGAGAGAGAGAGAGAGAGACAGTTTTTATGTGTGTGTAAAGGCTGTTTTGTATCTAAAGCCTTTCGGAAGTATCCAAGACTGGGGTTCTGGCAAAGATGTTCAATAATACATACAATAAATGTATTAAAACAGCTTGTGGGAGGTGTATTTTAAGGCTTAAACTATAAAATAAAATTGCGGATTTCCCCCTATCGCGGGAGGTTGTTGAACATAACTACCGTGACAGACGGTGGAGCACTGTACTGTACTGTATAGATGTACAACTCAGGCTCTGTACAAGAGAGGAAACAGGTGTCATGGCCGCCGATTCCTCATTGCCTCTGTGCTTCCTGGCAACCTTGCGGGCCGCGCCACTGAGTCCCGCTCCCCAAGAGCTAGCCTCACGCTGGGCAGTCAGCAGTGGAGCTCTGTACCCTTCTGATTAAGGAGACAGGGCCGCCGAACGAGAGAGAGATGGAGCGCTGCTTGGGACTATGCCTGGCTGGTAGTATGGTGGCGCAGGAACAGTGCAGCACACACCAATTCCAGCAGAGTGCCACCAATCTTCTCTTTTTCTTTCTCTCTTTCTTTCTTTCTTTCTTTCTGTCTTTCTTTCTGTCTTTATCTCTATCTCTCTCTCCTTTTCTCTCTCTATCTCTCTCTCCAGAGAAAATAACCTTGCTTATTGACCTTATTGACATCTGATTGGTTTCTCATAAAGCCCCCTAAAGAGAAAAAATGTGCATAATTTAATATCTTCAGTTGGATTTTAATTGGAGCTATATCAGGCCTCAAATGGACACTGTTTCTTAAAAATGTAAGAAGTATGAGACAAAGGACAGATGTCACTGAGTTCTGAAACATTTCTCCCAAAACCTGCTAGCGAGAAAAACACACTAATCAGCTTAATGTAAGATTTTATTTGATTCTGAAAGACAAAGTTAAGCCAATTCTATAAAGCAATATTTTCCTACGGGTCTCTCTCTATCTCTCCCTCCCTCTCCCTCTGTCTCTTTCTCTCTCTCACTTTCTCCCTCTGTCTCTCTCTCTCCCTCTGTTTCTCTCTGTTTCTCTCTCTTTCACTCTCTCCCCCTCTCTCTCTCTTTCTGTCATCTTTACCTCTCCTCTGTTTATTTCACCTTCAGATGCTTGGTTTGAACTCCTCTCTGTTTTCCGTCATTAGCGGGTGCTAGCCACCTGGAGGAGGCACACACATAAAGCCGTTGGCAGCCAGTCACCTCGCCGACGGCCTCTCCAAGCTCCATGTGTTCCCTCTCTTCAGCTTCCATCGCACAAGAGCAGGCCAGGGGGATGGATCTGGCATGCGCTTTTGCTTTCAGCCACTTGAAAAACTGTTCAGTGCGGCTTGCCAGAGTAGCTAGTCAACAACGGCCATGGACCGGTGTCACATTCAGCAAGGGCATTCGGCTTGTGCAGGAGATTCAAAGGCAAGTGCGGACTACAAAAGACTGTACAGTCTCTGGAGCTACCAAATGGAGAACCTTATGCTCTTTCTCTGAAAAATGTGGCCAGCGCTCCCATTTGTGTTTTCAAAAGGACATTTTATTTAGCTTTGCCCTTTTACTCAAGTGCTTTTAGCTGCCTTCATGGCTTTATGACACACGGGGCATTGTGGGGTCTTGGTCTCTCGTGGTAGCTGTCGTCTGTAAAAGCACACTCGGTATAGATGGATGGATATTTTATTCATCTCGAAGGGGAATTAAGGCATCCAGTAGCTTACACCCAACAAACGTATATTACAATATAACTGTCTCCATATTTTCTCAATTGACCTGGTGTGTGTCTCGCATCACCTGACAATGTGGACCGACTCAAACATTTCTCAATGTTTTACATTTAGCTAACGCACTGTTTGGCTATAGTGCTGTAGCGACCTAGCTCTTGTTCCGGCATAAATCCTGCTAGCTGGCTAATCATCCAAGCTAAGCAGCAGCAGCAGGAGGAACGCTTCATTGCTCCCTTGATTAAAGTGAGGGCTTCATGACAGATTGATGCACCATGTCACTTTCATATCAGAGTCGGCCCAGCATTAACTAGGCAGGAGTAGGAGTAACGGACGTTCTATGCTTATTTTATTGGTACAAATGGTTCCCGTCCGTAGATGTGCATATTTTAACGTTCCAGTACAAATTCATAATTTACAGCAAGTTATTTTTGGTGTCACCGCTGGCTATGGGGACTGGGGAACCCCACTTTTCAACAACCGCTTGTACAGAGTCATACATAGTCACCCAGTCACAGTCTGTCCATAGGCATTCATATAAGCTCAGCATGGTTTTACAGCAAATCTGTGTACCTGTTCATAGCCCATCATATATTCTAATAGCACAACTGTGTACTTGTTTGTAATACATCCGTTTACACCCCTTATGTATATTAATACCTAATTATTTCCACCTGTTCATACTGCCCTTTTGATTTGTACATAATTCAGTACAAACTACACTATAATATACGGCATATTGCTATATGTTGTATATACTGTATATTTCACACTTGCTGCTCCTTGCACTTCTGATTAGATGCTAAACCACATTTCATTACCCTGTATTTATACACATGTAATGACAAAGTTGAATCTAATCTAATCTAATGTGTTATTAGCCACATTTACATGGACACTTTTAATCTGATTGGAAACGGAATAACTACCCAATCGGAATAGAAATGTACATATAAACACCTTGTATAATAATACATTTGTAAGGGGTGGTGTAATCTGTTACAGCCGTCATGTATACACTTATACCTGATTGTTTCTGGTAGGGTTCTATGTTGTGTTCAAGTCCAACTAGCAATAAGACATCCATCCTTAACCTGCTACCTGCATGCGGTAGTGGCTGTCCATGTAAAAACTGTCCATGTAAATGTAGCTATTGTAATGGTTGTAATAGTAATGTGTTTAGTCAGGTGTATGGACAGAGTGGACAGGCAGTACTCATAGGTCGCCAAGGACGACAGGAAAATATTGGAAGACATTACAATCTAATTATGATATAATTAAATGGCTGTAGTCAAGTCAATTTGCTTTATTAAAAATGTCTATTCTGTTAAATAGCTAATAAATCTGTTAAAGGTTTTTCGATCTAAAAGCGTTTTAATATCACAAAAACAGGCCAGGACAGATATTCTCTTTCAAGTATGATTTTAATTAAGGAATTATGGTAGAATACAGCACATTTTCTGATCTTTATTCATAATTGAATTCTCAAGGGACGCTACTCATTATAAGGGAAGTGCGGGGAATAGTCACTAATGATTGTGTGTGTGTGTGTGTGTGTGTGTGTGTGTGTGTATGTGTGTGTGTATGTGTGTGTGTGTGTGTGTGTGCGTGCTCTTGGGTTAAACCGTCTATTCCTATCTTAAGTCAAGGTCTTCAGATCATTTTTTTATTGGTCCCATTGAAAGCGGAGGAAGTATTAATGCCCTGATTCAGATACACTGTACTGAGAGATGCTTTATAAAGAGAAAAATAGATAGGGAGTGAGGGAGGTGTGTGTGTGTGTGTGTGTGTGTGTGTGGGTGTGTGTGTGTGTGTGTGTGTGTGTGTGTGTGTGTGTGTGTCTGTCTGTCTGTCTGTCTGTCTATCTGTCCTGTCTGTTTGTGTGAATGCATCTTTTCATGGTGGAGCACACATACACATACAGACACACAGACATACACACACACACACACACTCAAAGAAGTAGAGAGCTCAAGGGTGCCATGAATCGAGAGTCTGATGATTCCTATATTGAAGTTGGGGCTGTAAACATTGCCAAAAACAATCTCTCCCAAACCACAGAGGGCTCTTCCGGAGCCGTAACTTACTGGGCCAATAAGCAGGCTGACAGCTCATATCACTCCCAACATTAGCGAACAAAACACGTCAATTTGCCGTGGAGGCCAACGGAGAGAGGATAAGTGTGTTTTCATTGTTTCTCTGACAAGCCACTCAAGGGCCTGGCACCACGGCAGGATGCTAACAGCGCCGTGATTCATGGCTACACTAGGGGTTGGCTGTCGCCCCTCATCTGGACTGAGCCACTGCCCCCAGAGCACAGTCTCGAGTGGGTCAGAACCGGGAGTGCGCTGTAGATGTCTTTTCGTAGATGTGACGCCGTCAAAGCGTGTGATATAGTGTGCTGTACAATAATATATAATGTGTGTTTGTGATGTTGTTTGTGATGCATGTTGTCACATTTGTTTGTTATGTAATGTAATGTGGTGGCTATGAGCCCGTGACAGATGTCCCCACTGGGAGGATAAAGTAGTATAGTGTATAGTGCGGTGTGTTAGAGCTTTATGTCTTGTCAAATACCCAAGAACTGCAGGCAGGTATAAAACACCACGAGAGAGAGGCTGGCTGGGGAGGTGATGGGATGTCAGTCTTATTATTGAAATTTCATGCACAGTTTCCCCAGCTGTGGGAGAGCGTGTTGCAGGGAGAGGGGGAGTGAGATGGGGCTGCAAAAAAAAGAGAGAGGAAAGAGAGAAAGAAAGAGAGAGGAGGAGGAGGAGGAGAGATTGGGGGCAGAAAGAAAGAGAGAGAGCAAAAGGAAAAGAAATCCCTGTGAAGATGCAACCGAGCACAAGTCATGACCAATCCTGAACCTTTGTGCATGGATTTAATATGGTCAAATGCACAAGGACTTCTTATCCTGAAGCGCAAGCAAAACTCAGGAAGGGTCAAAGTAGTTTATGTGCAAAGTATAGTGCTAGTGCAGGCTCTGTGTGTGTGTGTGAGAGAGAGTGTGTGTGTGGGTAGGAGCCTGTGTGTGTGTGTGTGTGTGTGTGTGTGTGTGTGTGAGAGAGAGAGAGAGAGAGAAAGACTGGAGGGAGTCCATGTGTAAAGTGGTGTAGGCCTACAACACTACATTCTTCAGCATGTTCCACTAATTAATATTGAGTTCAGACCTTTTAGTGCCAGTAAACCTTAGTTTTATGTCCTAATTAAAAAAATAAACAAGACTTTTTGTGTTTCTTTTAATTGATTTGCCCTCAAACATACACTGACAAAAGTGAAGATTTACCAAAATAAGTTGAAAAATTAGCTAATCAAGACTGATCAAGTATCTAACATTAAATTTTAAACCACAAATAAGAATAAATCAAATTGAGAACACAGGATATCAAGCTCAAATAAATAGCGTTCTCTTACCTAAATTAATACAAACATAACTGTTAGGTAAGCAAGAACAACACAGATGAAAAATGAATCATCCTGTCAGCTGTCAAGCTTCCTGTAGTTAGCTAGGCATGACAAAGTCATCTCATTACAACTCTACTTACATCATTTCACTAAACTAAGTCATATCTCTCTCTTTCCCTTCTGTGCATCTTAATTGCCTTGTATGACATCAAGAACAATGGAAGCTTGATGGGACAATACTGTGAGGATATTGCAACAGTGTAAGAAAGACATTGTGTTTTAACACAATTAACATGCTAGCCAGCTGTAGCTATATAACTATACAATAGGATGATTGACTCAGTCAGGGCTTAGGAATAATAGTAATAGTGATAATAATAATAGTATGGAAATAATAATAAAACCTATGTGTACAAGTATCTTGTGTTTTCTCTAAACTAAACACATCCAAAAAACATCAGTTGCAGATAACATTATCTGGCCACATATGTTGGCTATCTGGCTGTCCATAGAATTGACTGACTTAGATAGCCAACCTGACCTAAAGGCATTTTATTTTAGGTTTCGTAACCCATATGCATGTAGACTTGCAAATAATAAGGCATCATGAGTTGATTCAGTATTTTGCAACTAAATGCCTAAACAGCCCAGTGTCTACACATTCTAATGTCTGCAGTGAGTTTGTGTATATGTCAGCATCCAATTTCTCATGTATAATAGTTAGGTACATTAGTATATCCTGAATTTGATGGCAATTTATCCTTACTCTGTGGGTGAGTGCTTGTGTATGTACAGGTTTTGTGTGTGTGTGTCTGTGTGTGTGTGTGTGTGTGTATTGTCAGGTGCAAAACTCCTGCTCTACAGTTTTCTTTTTGCAGATTTTAGTTTTTATAAAAAAGGGTGCGTGTGTATGCGTGTGGTGGCAGTGGGTGGTGGGGCGTTGAATCATCTGTCAGATAAAAAAAGCCAGGATGCTACAACACCTGCCTTGCCCGTGGGTGTGATACCTATAAGAGCTGGTGTATAAAAACATGCACTTTTTCATTACAGCCATCTTTTATGAGACATAAGTTTCCAGAGGGCCTTTTCTTACACACTAAACCATTTGTTTAAAAAGTTCCTGCCTTTGGCTAGAAAATAATGAAACTTATAACTATGCTAAATTAAGTACCCTATATGCTATATATGTTTAATGTTAATATCGCAGTGTCTTGGCTTGTTCGGTGGAAGCAAGCCACAGATAGCATTATTTTTCATAGGCCTCTCCAGTCATCAGTAACTCAATCTATCAATCAATCATTTAATCCACCCAACTATTCATCTATCCTACATGAATATTTTTCGGAGGGATATATCGTGTGTCAGAACTGATGTAAGCATGTCACAGATCTGTGTTGTGCCTCGGATAGCCTGCCAACATAGACACATGCTAACTGACAGACTAGTGGAATCACAATCCATCAGAACGGATTTTACTGGCCAACGGTGTTGACACAAGGGATTTGGCTTCAATCATGTCCAGTGATGCTACTGTTAAATTGTAGTGGTTATGACGATGTCTTTCTCATAAAAATAGCCAACGTACCCCCTTAGACATTTTATACAGTCAGCTTACTAGAGACAGACAGTTTACCACAGTCTCAAACATCAACAGAGCTCAGAAAGGGATGATGACGTGTAAGAGTGAAACTAGACAGTGATGGGCAACTGGGCTTCAGAGGTAACAACCTAGACATAGATTGGGTATCCACGACATATTCCAAATCACCTTCAAACCAGCTAATGTTGTGAATGGACCTAATGAATGTGTTGTTGAATTGTACTGTAGCTTCTGAAGCCAGGTTACCTAACACTAAAAAAATAAATCCTAAGAGGAAAAAAAGCTGCTTAAAAAGCCATGCTAGCTTTATTATTCAGGAGGTCTGAGGCTTAAGATGGAGTTACCTGCCAGGCTCAGCCGGTAGCCCATTTGTGGAGGTGCTGGGGTTGAAATGGACCCCTGCACACTGTGATTTGTATGGCCTCCCAAACGCTGACGTCGGGATGCCAAACTGCAAGCTCAGAGGCCTGCTCAGTGCGTGTGTGTGTGTGTGTGTGTGTGTGTGTGTGTGTGTGTGTGTGTGTGTGTGTGTGTGTGTGTGTGAGCAGGCCTCTGAGCTTGCACACACACACACATACATACACACACACATACACACACACACACACACACACACACACACACACACACACACACACACCCCAGGCAGCAGCCGGATGTCTGACACACACACATAGACATGGGGCTCCACGCACAGCACAGCCTGGCTTTCAAATGAAGCCACCAGGGCTTAGGGTGCTGGAAAGCTCCCCAGTCAGGGGCTCTGTGGGAATATCGGGCAGTCATGCTCCCGTGAAGCAGTAACGATCATATTCATGCACCACCCCCCACCCCATGCCTAGAAACTTGAGAAAGAATGCTGGTGTAGAAGTTGAACTTGAGGTGACAAACTTGAACAATTGTGTTGTTTATCTGGCTGAAAATGCATATTGTATTTTCAGCTGAGCTTATTGTATTGTATCGTGGTAAAAAAATAGTGCAGTACAGTGCAACAGCTTGTTTGACAATGCACTATTGCACACTGGTGGTCTGTGGGTCAATGTAGTGTAGTTACTTGTTTTTACCATGTCCAACAACATGCTATAACATATGAATAATCATTGGACAACACAGTGTAATAAACAGATTGTAAGTTGTACACTTGCAGTAGAAGGTGGAATGGTCATTTGTCTTTTTTATATACTTTACTGTAACCAGGGGTGTAGTGGTAAAATAAGATTTTCTAAAAGATAAAGATATTCAAAATATGTTTGCATAAACTGTATTATGAAATAAATGCACTCTATTAATAGGTGGATTAACTCTATATCTGAAATTTAAGAGGTGGGTAAACTCTGTTTACTTGCGTTTACCCTCCACTACAACCCTGACAGTAACAATATGACCTGCTGGATATAATAATAACATATTATTTCCACATGTTAATGCCTTTCCCATAGCAATGTATATATCCATTCACTTCACCTGTGACATAGACAAAGGTGACAGAAGGTCCCCAGAAAGTTGTCTAAGTTGTGTGCAGTGCCTTATATCGCATGCCAGGGTAAGCAGTGAGGTAGGGATGAGCCGGAGGGGACAGGAGAGGAGAGGAGAGGAGAGGAGGCGTCAGAGATGTAGCATCACACACGGCAGGAGGCTCAGGGGTCTCACCAGCTCTCCTTTGGCCGTGTTTGGGAGGAGCGGAAGAGAGGAGTGGAGTAGCGGAGGAGAGGAGTGGAGGAGAGGAACAGAGTAGCGGAGGAGAGGAGAGAAGCGGAGGAGAGGAGCAGAGGAGCGTCTGATGCAGAGTTGCAGCTCCAGGACAGAGATGGTTCTCTGCAATCATCACTCAGACTTTTTTTATGTGCACACACAGGCACTCATACATACGCAGGCACTCACACACACACACATGCAAATGGGCACAAATATATACATACACACACTCATGCACATGGGCTCAAATATACACACTCACAAACTTTCTCTCTCTCACACACACACACACACAGACGCACATACACACACAAACACAAAGCCCCCCAGGTCCTGCTTGTTCTGATGAGTATAAAGAGTTTCTTGTTAGGATACAGTGTGTGTATGTGTGTATGCGTATGTGTGTACATCTGCGGGTGTGTGGGGTGGGGTGGGGTGGGTTGTGGAAGACTTACAGCTTTGATCAGAGTGTCTCCGAACTCTCTCACTTCCTGACACGAGCCACTGCAATCGATCCTCCTCCGCTGAGAGCAAGAGAGGGATAGAGAGAGCGAGAGAAGGAGAGAAAGAATGTGTTAGTGAAACAGAAAGAAGACAAAAGAGGGAACGAATGAGTGAGTGACTGCTGAGAGTTAAGAGTGACAGAGCGAATACAGGCTCTTCTGCAACCACCCCCTGTACCCTCTTCCCTACCCACTTGGTTTGCACACTGACATTAGCCTAGCTAAAGCCTGCCAACGCACTTCCACTCGATTATCATTCTCCCTACAGTGGTAGACTGGCTTTGCTTCCATTGACATGGTTGTCTCTGGCAGCATCTTGCAGGACCAATCAGTGAACAGAGGCAGTGTTTGTGAGTGATGACATCGACTTTGTACACTACATTTGAATTTTAGTGTGTAGGCAGACTTATAGGCAGGCTAATTGCATACGTCAGGATCAGACATTGGCGATTGGGTAAAGGCAGATCCAATCGTTTTAAACTTCAGCAGAGTCTACATCTCCAGAAAACAAACGTTTCTCAATACAGCACAGCTGGACCCTCTGTACGAATTGCAGTGTAGTACAAGGGGCTGGTTTACCAGGCTACACTGTAAAAAGGCTAAAGCACGTCCATCCACCTAAAATTGTGTGCTGGACCAAAGCAGTAAAGCCAACAAACAGAGACAGAGAAAGTCCACAACACCATGCTCCCATAGAAAATATTTAATTGTGGTGTTTCGGCTGTGCGCCCTTCATCAGACATCAAAACATCCCAATTAAATGTTTTCAATGGGAGCATGGCGTTGCGGACTTTGTCTGTGTTTGTTGTCTTACCAGGCTGCCCTCACATGCCCTCCGGAGCCCATCGGTGGGAGGGGGGGGCACATAAACCCCCTCTACAGTGAGCCTGCAGTGGCACAGACCTTCTGAGCATGTGCTTCTTACCTCCAGCAGTACAGTGTACATGCAGTGAAACATTACTTAGGAACCGTTTCAAATGCGAGTAAACATTGTTTAGGTACGAACTAAAGATACAAATATACTTTTGCTAGGCTTTTTCTGACCGCTAACATCAATGATAGATTACCCATCTTTTGTTTTACCGCTGCAGGTATGTTTTACCCACCTTTCTTTACAGTACACCACTACACCTCTTCATTGATTGATTGGGGCTACATGGATGTGCTGATTCAATATTTTTTTTAAAGTAATTTACAAGGTTAGCAACAGCAGCAAGACATTGCAGATGTTAGAGAAGCACACCTACCTTCTTTACCTTTTTCACCTTCTACCTTCCACAAGGCGTGTGTGTGTGTGTGTGTGTGTGTGTGTGTGTGTGTGTGTGTGTGTGTGTGTCCGTATATGTTAGAAGCGGCATATGAAACAGTGGAGATAAATAAAGCATGATGGGGACTGGTGAGGGTCCTGTTTTAGAAAAGACAAGAGAGAGTGAAAGAGAGTTCAAAACACAGAGGAGAGAGCAGAGGTCTTCCCTGCCTGGCTTTGAATGTAAACTTTGTGTGTGTGTGTGTGTGTGTGTGTGTGTGTGTGTGTGTGTGTGTGTGTGTGTGTGTGTGTGTGTGTGTGTGTGTGTGTGTGTGTGTGTGTGTGTGTGTGTGTGTGTGTGTGTGTCTATGGCACTGAATATTAATGTATTTGAGACAACCACAGTTGGCCTTTTCTCTCAGTAGATGCAGCAGAAGTGAGAGAGAGGAATGAGAGAGACACAAAGAAGGGAAAAAAGAGAGAGGGAGAGATGGAAGGAAGAGACAGACACAGAGAGAAAGAGAGAGAGGGGGGAAAAGAGGGAGATGACTGTTAAAGGAGATGTGAGGCTTTCAGCCCTCTTTTAATCCCTCTGTCCTCTCCCCTCTCTCAGCTGTCTCCCTCTGGCTATCTCCCCTCTTCCACCACCGGCCCCTCTGCACTCACTCACACAGAATAACTGAGCAAGGCACAGGCAGCACTTTCCTCTGTGTGTGTGCATGTGTGTTTCTGTGTGAGTGAGTGTGTGTGTGTGTGTGTGTGTGTGTGTGCGTGAGTATGCGTGTGTGAGTGTACTGTATGTGTGTGTGTGAGAGAGAGTTTGTGTGTGTGTGTGTGTGTGTGTGCATGCGCATATGTGATTGTGCGTGTGCATGTGTGTTTGTGTGTGTGCATGACTGTGTGTGTGTGTGTTTGTGAGTGCGTGCGCATGCCTGTGTGTGTGTGTGTGTGGCTGTGTGTGTGTGTGTGTGTGGCTGTGTGTGTGTGTCTGTGTGTTCTGGCAGTACAGCATAGGGCATTCAGTTAAGTTATTCCCAACTTCACAACATGTCAGATTGCACTAGTTTAGATGTTACATTATTGTGTGTGTCTGTGTATGTGCCTGTGAGAGCACTGTGTAGGTTTTGTCCTTGTGAAAGTTCTGCTGGAACTCAGATATGCTTTTCTCTCTCTCTGTCCCTCTGTGTGTGTGTGTGTGTGTGTGTGTGTGTGTGTGTGTGTGTGTGTGTGTGTGTGTGTGTGTGTGTGTGTGTGTGTGTGTGTGTGTGTGTGTGTGTGTGTGTGTGCGCGCGCAGGTGGAGGCTTGTGTAACTTTTCCATTTAAGTGTTCTAGCAAACTCCAAAGTTTCCCTCCTGGGTGCAAAACAAAGTCCCCTATAAGTCACAAGAAACCAAGTTGCTACTTGCTTACAGTGTATGCCAAATAAGCTTTGCACAGATAGACACACACTCTCACTCTCTCTCTTTCTCTCTCTCTCTCTCTCTCTCTCACACACACACACAGACACACAGGCTCACGTGCATTCCTTAAAAAGAGCTGACGAATGCAACTTCTCCCTTTCGTTTGAAATCAAATATTCCCAGGACCAGAGGTGTGTGTATACACTCACTCAAACTGGTTCTGCCATTATATTTCAGGCATGTCACTTTTGCATTTGTGTGTGTGTGTGTGTGTGTGTGTGTGTGTGTGTGTGTGTGTGTGTGTGTGTGTGTGTGTGTGTGTGTGCGCGCGTGTGTGTTATGTGTGTGTGTGTCTGGATTTGGGTGTGGTGTGTGTACAGTACTGATATACTGTTTGATCCTCTGAGGGTATATGCAGCAGGGAGAAAAATCCACTTTAACACAATAAAACAAATAATTCCATTCTCTTTATTCCACTCAAAACACTCCAAAATATCAACTCCCCTCTCACACACACACCTCCGACAGAGCCCCTGTGGAACACAGGATGGAGCAGAGAGAGTGACTCGGGCTGAGAGAGGGAGAGAGAGAGAGAGAGAGAGAGAGCGAGAGAGAGAGAGAGAGAGAGATGGATAGAGTGATTAAGAGGTGGTAGAGGGGAAGAGCACCCTACTGAATATCCCTCTTCAGGGACCCTGTGGGCAGAGCCCTTCAGAAGACAATCACACACAACAGGCCAGCGAGAACAAGAACCATATTCATCTTCTCCTCCATTGGCTGTGGAATAAAAGAGAGAGAGATACACACATACACACACACACACACGCACACACACACACAGTGAGAGCGAGAGAAAGAGAGTGAGATCAACTGAAAGAAAGAGAGAGAGATACACACACACACACACATAGCGAGAGCAAGAGAAAGAGAGTGAGATCAACTGAAAGAAAGAGAGAGAGATACACACACACACACACACTCACACACACACATAGCGAGAGATGAACTGAAAGAAAGAGAGTGCAATGAACTGAAAGAAAGAGAGAGGGGGAGAGTAAGAGAGAGACAGAGAGATGGAGTGAGAGGGAGGGTTTTTTGGATGAGGGGGAGAGAGTGAGGTAGATGCACCTCCTCTGGGTGAAGAAGGAGAGGATAGATGTGTTTGTTTGGGGATTAGATGGATTAGGTCCTTAATACCAGCCCTTTCAGAAAGGGGGTGGGGGGAGAGATAGATGGTATTAAAATGGAGGTGGAGAGAGAGGGGGATAGTCTGATAGATGGAAAGAATGGTGATTTAGACTGAAAGTGAGCAGTAGGATGCCAAAAGGATGAATGCAGTGTGTTTTTTAACATTGGCAGAAGGGTAGCATATTCTGTTAGTTGGTCCAGTATGGTTTAAGAGGTTCTAGCAAAGTTAATCATAAAATCTCACCTGTCAATCAGGTGTGTATGTTTGTATGTGTGTGTGTGTGTGTGTGTGTGTGTGTGTGTGTGTGTGTGTGTGTGTGTGTGTTTGTGTGTGCATCACGCTTGTGGGCGCATACAGATATGTGTGTGTGTATTTATTTATGGTGTGTGTGTGTGTGTGTGTATCAACGCCAAGCTATTCAAAATGAGGAGCCCAACCCTATGGTGGATTCAGAGCGTGCTTTTTTTTAGCGGATGGGAAAATGATACAGAGCGTCTTACTCTTCTTTTTGCTGAGCAACGCACTGCTCAACTGAAGTGTTTGTCTGTGCGTAGGTCTTGAGAGGATTCGGTGTGTGCTTATGTGTGCTTAGTCCACAGAAAACTCCTGGTTGGGGTTGAGGTGTGTGTGTGTATGTGTGTGTGTGTGTGCCTGCCTGCATGCATACCCGGATGTGTGTGTGTGTGTGTGTGTGTGTGTGTGTGTGTGTGTGTGTGCGTGTGTGTATGTGTGTGTGTGTGTGTGTGATTTGTGTGGCAATACACACAAAAAAAGTTATTTTTGTGTGAGGATGGGTTAGCTTAAAGGATCCCACCTATAGCACTTTCAAACTCACAACATTCTTCAAACATACTGCCATGCCCCAAGAAACACACACACACTCAAAAACATTCATTTACACAAGCACACACATACACACAGATATACCCAGATGTATACGCACACGCATTCACACCTGAACACACACAGGAATAAACGTAAACACACACACGCACACACACACATTTTAAGAGAGCATCTCATCACACGTAGACACAAACACAACACAAACACATACACACACACACACACACACACACACACATTAAGACAGTATCTCATCACACACGCATACACACACACACACACACACACACACACACATTAAGACAGCATCTCATCACACACGCACACACACACACACACACACACACACACACACACACACACACACACACACACACACACACACACATATTTGCATGTTTACCAGAGGCGTGTTTAGTCTCCTCACACCCCTTCTCCAGTTGCTCACACCTGCCAGATGGCTTGGCGGGGTGTGAACGCTGAGTCTGCTTTGTGTTGTGGGGCTGCGGTGCTGGAGTTCGGGGGGTGGAGAGAGCGTCAAGGGGGACAGGCACAATGACACCGACACCCCAGAATTTATCACCAACTTTCCCACTCCTAGAGACAGCTGGGTATCTAGGGAGCCATCAGAGCCAAAACACTACTAAAGACACTTAGATAAGGAACTTGCAAAAGTTATGTGGAGTTATAACAAGAGGTAAAAAACCCATGGCATCCGAAACATGGCACTCAATTGAGTTTGTTTTCAGAAAGAGCTGAATTGTTCACAGGTTATAGATCGAGTAAGCCAGGAATAAGAAAAAGCAAGAAAATAAGGAATGTTGACGCTGCTTTTTATACAGTGCCCATCAGTCAGACACCTACCCATCAGAATCCACAGTTCAGGAGTTAATATTGCACCAGGAAGGATTATTCCATTAGCCAGCTG
>CM059278.1:28333091-28335591 GCA_030347295.1 Setipinna tenuifilis
AGGAGCTCTCCCAGCTGAGGCAGCAGTAATGGCCCTCCCCTGCCCACCCCTGCTCACCCCTCCTCAACCCTGCCCACCCCTGCCCACCCCCAGGCCCCCACAGCCACCAACACAAACAGCCTACGCTGCTCAGAGGGGAGGGGGCGGAGAGGGGGATACAGAGGAAGAGAGATGGAGGAAGAGAGAGGTGGAGATGGAGAGTGAGGGAGGGAGATGGAGAGAGAGAAGGAAAGAGAGAGAGAGGGAGAGGGGCAGAGAGGGGGATACAGAGGGAGAGATGGAGAAAGAGAGAGGTGGAGATGGAGAGTGAGGGAAGGAGATGGAGAGAGATATAGGGAGAGTGAAAGAGAGAGGGAGTGGAGACGTTTAAAATCCCTTTATTGAACCATCACATGGTCCAAGTATCCACTACATGAGCCAACGCCACCACCCCACACTCCTCCATTTTAAAAGGAGAGGAAGGAGAGAGAGGGGGGGGGGGGGAGAGAGAGAGAGAAAGAGAGAGAGAGAGAGGGAGGGAGGGAACGGATGGGAGAGAAAAGGGAATAGAGCTCCAGGGGAAAAGAAAGAGAGAGAAAGAGAGAGACGGGGTGATATAGCAAGAATAGAGGGAGGGAAAGTGATGGAGAGAGGAAGAGAGAGGGGAATAGGGGAGGGAAAGAAGTGGAGGAGTAAGAGAAAGAGAGAGTGTTGGCATTTATTGACCTGTGCTGATAGAGTGGAGGTAGACAGACGGTGAGAGTGAGAGAGAGAAAGAGAGAGGGATGCAGGGAGGAATGGAGGGAGGGAAGAGAGGGAAAAAAGGTAGAGGAGAGTTTATTAGTTTGTGTAGTTTGCATAGAGTTAACTCGTTAGGGAAAGATAGAGAATGGAACAAAGAGACAGATCTCTAAACTTAGAAACCAGAAGCACAAATGAAACAATAGCAATCCCCTCAGGAGAGACACTTTAGCCCATTTATACAGCAAAATGCATCTCACAATGTCATAAGCTAAGATATTTTAGCCCAATATAAGGCTGTCTCTATTTCATTTTAGTTTTTACAATTCTATAGAGGAATATACATAAAAGGCACTGTTTTCCTTTGAACGTTATTATACTGTTCTATACAATATAGTTCTCTTTTTATTTGTTGTTTTCACATTGTTTGACTTTGATGTACTGCTTGACCGATGTATGTACATCTAAATGAACAGTCTTATACTTATACTTATAATGAACAGCCCTTATACTGTACCTTCTATGAATGTTGTGGCAAAGCTAATATCCCATTAGTTATGCCGTTACATAAAGCATTTTTGAGTTTAAATTTGAGAGAAAGGGCAGGAGGCGGTGGGGGATTGGGTGACCAGACTTCATTACTTCATCTGTGCTGTTTACACAGGAAGAAGCAGACGGGAGCAGGAAGAGCTGGGAGAGGGAGAGAGGGAGAGATGGGAGGAAGAGAGAGAGATGAGAGAGGGAGAGATGGGAGAGATGGGAGAGGGAGAAAGGAGAGATGAGAGAGGGAGAGATGGGAGGAAGAGGGAGAGATGGGAGAAAGGAGAGATGGGAGAGGGAGAGGGAGGAAGAGGGAGAGATGGGAGAGGGAGAGATGAGAGAGGGAGAGATGGGAGGAAGAGGGAGAGATGGGAGAGGGAGAGATGAGAGAGGGAGAGATGGAGAGATGGAGAGATGGGAGAGGGAGAGATGGGAGAGGGAGAGATGGGAGAGGAAGAGGGAGAGATGGGAGAGGGAGAGATGGGAGGAAGAGGGAGAGATGGGAGAGGGAGAGATGAGAGAGGGAGAGATGGAGAGAGGGAGAGATGGGAGAGGGAGGAAGAGGGAGAGATGGGAGAGGGAGAGAGGGAGAGATGGGAGGAAGAGGGAGAGATGGGAGAGGGAGAGATGGGAGAGGGAGAGATGAGAGAGAGAAATGAGAGGGGGGGAGATGGGAGAGGGAGAGATGGGAGAGGGAGAGATGGGAGGAAGAGAGAGATGGGAGGAAGAGAGAGATGGGAGAGGGAGAGATGAGAGAGGGAGAGATGGGAGGAAGAGGGAGAGATGGGAGAGGGAGAGATGAGAGAGGGAGAGATGAGAGAGAGAAATGAGAGAGGGGGAGATGGGAGAGGGAGAGATGGGAGGAAGAGGGAGAGATGGGAGAGGGAGAGATGAGAGAGGGAGAGATGAGAGATGGAGAGATGAGAGATGGGAGAGATGGGAGAGGGAGAGATGGGAGGAAGAGAACAAGAGAAAATGTAATTTCCACAGAGAGTACATGTTTAGGAGACCCCATCGATGTGTGTGTGTCAGAGCAAATATGTGTTTCTAAGATAATCATGCAGAGGAAGACTGGGTGAGATTGGAGAGAGACAGAGAGACAGACAGAGAGGGAGAGAGACAGATGATGGAGAGAGGGAGTGAAAAGAGGACCGAAAAAGAGCAAGAAGGAAAGGATAGAAAGAGAGACAGAAAGAAGAGAGGAAGAGAGAGAGAGATAGGATATACCTTTACAAAAACA
>CM059278.1:28340591-28343091 GCA_030347295.1 Setipinna tenuifilis
TGACAAAATCCAGCAGCCACTCCACAAAATCCAGCAGCCACTCCACAGTGAGTTATTATTTTGTGTCTGAAATCTAAAAGCTTATCTTACAAGCATTTGGAGGTGGCTTCTGCACATTTCCATCCCTGCTATAAACCCTCCCATAATGCAGTCATTTTTTTTGTGCGTGCGTGGACACACACACACACACACACACACACACACACACACACACACACACACACACAGCCAAACAACCCAATACATACAGGGCACATAAACAAATTCACATATGTTCAGATAGAAACATCAGAGCATTTCACCAAAGCGGTCCAGCAAACAGCCTACGTAACGCCCCTGGCCATTCACCTGTCAGAGCGCTTAGTGTCATTCCTCTTCAGGAAGAAGGCACAAAGTGTCTTCTCTGTGGAGAAGGCACAAAGTAGTTATAAAACAGTCATTAAAAGGTTTAATTATGTGCCTTTGAGGGTACTGCCGGTGTGGCAAGCTTTGTAACCCTAAAAGTACAATTCTGTACCCTTTTTGTCTGAGAGTGCAGCCATGGTAAGCTCTCTTATGCTCCCATGGCCATAAAAAAGGCTGGCGAACTTTTTTATTGTCAATTACTGTAAATGTGTATCTTTGCTTAGCTTTACATTTTGATTGTTTAGCTTTTGTTCAGATTTTTTTATTTCAGATATGAGAGATCCTTGATTGTTAATCGTTTATTCTATTCTTTGTTTATCTGTTGCCACTGTGAACCATTTAAGCAGGCAATGCGCTTATTGACTCTGCTTGTTTTTTTATGGTTTCAGTTTTGATCCAGCGTAGTGGGAGTAGCTTTGTTTATTTGCGTTGTGGAAAATGTATTGGTATTTTTTTTATCTGGTTATATTTCTTTATGATTTTTAATGCGGCTGGATCTGTCCTGATACCAACTGGAGACTACATCTCCTTGAGGGCAATAATAAACTTTAAGCTGAGTTTGATAAATACTTACTCACATCTACAGAAAAAGACTCACACAGATACAAACACACACACATAGACACACACAAACACACACACACACACACCAAACTGCCCTTGCCGACCTTGACTGGAAGCTGGGGGTGGGGTGTGGGGGGCAGGAGAAGAACGAAGAAAGTAACAAATAAGCTGCAATCTGTGTGTGTGTGTGTGTGTGTGTGTGTGTGTGTGTGTGTGTGTCTGTGTGTGTGTGTGTGTGTGTCTGTGTAAGAGAGAGAAATAGAAAGAGTGTGTGTGTGCACAGGACTGTGTATGTCTATGCTTGCTTATTTGTAGACTATAGAAGGGTTGTGTGTGTGTGTGTGTGTGTGTGTGTGTGTGTGTAAGTGTCTGTTTGCATCTGTGTGTGTGTGTGTGTGTGTGTGTGTTAGGGAGTACTTATGTGTGTGTCTGAAAGAGAGTGTCAAAGAGGCATAATCTAACAGATGTCCTGAAGATCTATATCACCTGCAAGCTGGCAAGTATGGACAATATTACAGCACACACACACACCTACACACACACACACAAACACACCTACACACCCATACACTGCCCTTCTACAGTTTAATTGTTCCCTCTGGGTGTTTCTTTTGGGACATGGACATCAGAAAGTGGGCACGCACACACAAACACACACACATACACACACCCTCACACACACAAGCACGTACACACGAACACACACACCCTTACATACACACAAACACAAACACACACACACACACCGACACACACACACACACACACACAGATGCACACAAACAAAAACACACACACACTCACAGACACACAAACACACACACACACTAGCAGACACACACAAACTCACACATGCACACACACAAATGCATGCACACACAAACTCACACACACACAAACACACACTTACACATACATACAAACACACACACAGAAACATTTACACATACACACATACTCTGTTCCATTACATATCTGTATGCAAGTGACATGGCATTAGATATCCGGACTGAGGGTCACAAAGCGTACTGGGCATCTTTATGAGGAGATTATTTATGACAGGATCCCCATGGGAGACAATGGCTCCTGTCCTTCATCTTACAGTACACAGGCATGTATGTGTGTGTGTGTGTGTGTGTGTGTGTGTGTGTGTGTGTGTGTGTGTGTATGTCTGTCACTCTATGTCTGTGTGCATGATTGTGTGTGTGTGTGTGTGTGTGTGTGTGTGTGTGTGTGTGTGTGTGTGTGTGTCTGTCTGTCTGTCTGTCTGTCTGTCTGTCAGTCTGTGTGCATGTGTGCGTGTGTGCATGTGCAAGTGTGTGTATGCATTAGGAAACCATATAAACTTCACCTCTCATTTTCTCCAACTGAAAGGGGAAAAAAAACATCTGCACTCCTACTGGGCATTATCATGTCACATGTCACATTTCACCATATGCTTCATACTGTATATGCGCCGCAAGTGATCATAAGCCACTGATTGAACACGGCCTTGCTACACGGCCTTAAGAAGTGTCCTGGTTGACCTATG
>CM059278.1:28355591-28358091 GCA_030347295.1 Setipinna tenuifilis
GGATACTCACACTTGTACATTGGGGCAGCCCTTTTTGCTTGAGTGCTTCCATTTTTAAGCAGGTGATTTGATTCCCAATAAAAGAAGAGGAGAGAAGTAGAGAAGGAGGAGCAGAGAGCAAAAGAGAGAGAGAGAGGGGAGGGGAAGGAGGGAGGGAGGGAGAGAGAGAGAAGAGAAAGACAGAATAACAGAGTTAAAGAGAGAGGCAGACAACTTGAGGTAGAAAGACAACAGAGCAAAGGCAGTAGAGAGAGGAGAGAGAGAGTGAGAGAGAAGGAGAGAGACAGAATGAAAGACAGGCAGACAGAGTGAAAGAGAGAGAAAGAGAGATATATAGGGAATTGCAGGAGTAGTTAGGGTGCTTGCTTTCGGCTGAGAAGCTAAGGAGGAGTTGATGCCTAAGAAACTAACTGCAGAGAGGCAGCCGCATGTTTGTGACTGCAGGCATCGTTCTCACAGTCATATTCATATGCATGATACAGGCTTCTCACAGTAATATTGATATACAGTTGTGGTAGAGTGACCAGCACTACGGTTTTGGGTGTGCTCTGATTTGCCTTGCGATCAAAGCGCATGTTTGCTAGCCCAGAGACCTGGGTTCAAAGACAGGTGGGGTGATTTTTCCTCCCCCTTCGCTACAACATCAGACATCATTATCCCACATTAATACTGATTTATATCACGGCTTGGTTCAATCTCCCATTGTGATGCATTCCTTAGAGTGGCAGTTCATTTTGTACATACAGTACGCACACCTATGCATTACTCCCTGCCTTCCGATTGTGTTACTGTAGTGTATCAATGTGCCAAGTTCATGATGAACTGTGAACAAACGGTAAAGATGTGACAGCTTCAGCAAATAACGAGCAGATGGAAGAACACAGAGTAGCAACATGTTATAAGCCCCTGAGATTGACGTTTACTGCTGTCACGCTGCATTTGGACTCCCTACCAATGTGATTTTGCTAAGCTAGGCTTAAGAGAACTTTGGAAGCGCTAGCTTGACAACCAGAGGCATGGAACTCACGACTGGGTCTTGGCCATAGCAACCTCCAGTTTGGAATTAGCAATGGCAGTTATGAAAAGACACATCTTGTGGTGGAGAGAGGTAGTTCTACTAACTAACTAAGTTTGTTTTAGTGATTAAAATGTGTAAAGTATAACCCCAAATTAACATAAGGCAAGTGTGGTATAAGCAGAATAATGGACCTCCGCTTTGTGTCATTGCCGTATTACTGCCTTGAACGTGCATTAAAGAAATACTATGCAACTTTGAGTGCTTTTTCTGAGTGGAGCTCCCCTTAGTGTCTCCAAGTAAATGGACACTCTCGTAAAAATGGAGTCATGTCCACCAAGGTAAATAAAGTCATAATTTTTTCAGAATTGATCCTGCTTCTCGTGATATTCCAGACTTTGTGGCCTTTCATCTGGCAATGACTCATTTTAGCATGTACCGACCTCTGAAGATGATTAACTCTGAAAAGTTACATAGTGTTGCTTTAACTTTCAGATATACATATGCTGTTTTGACCCTTATCCCTTACATATACCATAGATGATAGAAGGAGTGGAATCGAGAAGGTGTTCTCTTCTAGCAGACATCCCACTTACAGCAAAGCTGTCATATAAACTTTATTGTTAAGTCTTGGCTCTCTCGGCTCTCCTCTCTCAACTTCCTGCTGGGTGAGTGCTGGCTTGGCTGGAGTTTGGAGTTTTTTTTGTGAAGTGTTTTTGTCAGACCAAGCAGATGTCTTAGTGAACTACCCCTTACAAGCTCAGTGGCCAGACTCTGCAAATCCGTCCTAGCATCCTCAACCCACACACACACACACACACAGACACACACACACACACACACACACCAGAAGCACGCACGCACACACACACACTCAGCGCTCTCTCACGCAGGGACACACCTGCGCCCACGCACACATGCATACAGACTCTCTCTTACTCTCACTTGTGCACACATACACACACACACACACACACACACACACACACCTCTTTTGGACTGTTCAAGTAAAACGACTGAGTCAGTAAAAGATGCTATCGTCTGCCAAAATCATGGCCAAATCTTTGTCTTATCGGTCAACCTGTTTGCCCCCGCTATCTGTAGTGTCAGTACAGCGGAGTGATGTCTGTCTAGACTGGCTGATCCCCGCAGGACGCCGGGATAAGGAGATTACTCTCCAAGTGATAAAACACACCTACCCCACCCCACCCTACACCACCCTCACCCTCGCCCTCGCGTGCCATCCACTTCACCCTGGTTACTTGGCAGCACATTAAACACACAATGCGATAGCAAACTGAATGTGTCCAGCTGTCCATAAAGACAACACATTTAATCTCTCTCTCCTTTCTTCTCCTGTGAGCTTATCTCCCGGGAGAGGACGGCCGCTTGGTGTTACGAGCATGCTGGAGTCCCGGTAATCACAAACAATCTCTGTAGGGTCTAGTCACGTGGGGAAAAACGACCTATTATTTGTTTGTTTGT
>CM059278.1:28366480-28371480 GCA_030347295.1 Setipinna tenuifilis
CCACCTCCCTCTCCACCACCATCCATGCACTCCTGACCCCCAACCACCACCAACCACCTCCCTCTCCAACATCACCCCACACCCTCCTTACATCATCCCTGCTCCCCTTACCCCCACCACCACCGAGAACCATCTCCCTGCAATCATCCTTCAACACCTCCTGCCTCCCCTCCACCACCGCCTCTCCGTCTCTTCTGAGCGTGCTCCAAACCAGCCTTTCAGCTGCACAAAAGGCACAGCTCCTGTCATTTTCCCCCTCAGACAAATAAAAGGATCCATAATGGAGGGGCAGAGATGCCAACAATACAGAGAGAGAGAGGGGGAAAGGTAGCGAGAGAGAGAGAGAGAGGGGGAAAGAGAGAGAGAGACAAAAATGGAGGGAGGGCTGGGAAAAGATGGAGAGTGAAAAGAAAGCGAAAGAGAAAGAGACAGAGAGAGAGGAGTGATAGAGTAAGGAGAGATTGGTCCTGTGTTCTCGGCCCCCTAATAGTGTGGCCCTTTTAACATCACAGGCTTTCAGAGCTCTCCCAAGTTCAAGTGATTATCCCTCAATGAGGAAAAAGCCCTTCCAGCACTAAAGCCTTTAGAAAGCCAAAGTGTTTGTCTGCAGCCCATACAAGCAGGAGTCCCACACTGCAGCACACAAACAGACAATTTCGACAGTGTGTGTGTGTGTGTGTGTGTGTGTGTGTGTGTGTGTGTGTGTGTGTGTGTGTTTGTGTGATTCTAGTGAGAGTCATTCTACCTTTTGAGATTTTTGCCTCTTCAGTCGGTTTGTTCATTCACACCTTTATTTTTCTGTTCTATCTATCTATCTATCTATCTATCTATCTATCTATCTATCTATCTATCTATCCTTTATCTCTTTATCCCTTTATCTCTCTCTCTCTCTCTCTCTCTCTCTGAGTTCAGAATCAATTCAGAGCTCCCAACTCAAGTCTCTGTCCCCCTTCTCTCTCTCTCTCCACAGGCAGTATACTCACTCCCAACTATCTGGACAACACCACCTCTAACGTGGGGCCCTGGTGTTCCTGCGTCGCTAGTGGCAACCACCGCGAACAGTGCCACGACATCCTCAGCTTCTTCCATGACAACACCTGTCTGAGTGAGTGACACCTGTCAATCAATCACTTCTCTGTCAGTTGTCGGTATGCCAATACAGTCGCTCTTCGTCATTCACCATATACCTTCAGAGCGGTTCAGTTCAATAAGTGTGCCTGCACA
The DNA here is from genome assembly GCA_030347295.1 of Setipinna tenuifilis. Classification (NCBI taxonomy): domain Eukaryota; kingdom Metazoa; phylum Chordata; class Actinopteri; order Clupeiformes; family Engraulidae; genus Setipinna; species Setipinna tenuifilis. Next base: position 28,367,705 of record CM059278.1, read on the forward strand.
CTCACCAAACACTTTCCTGCAAAGTTGTTCATCCTCATAAATGTATCAACACACTCACAGCACTCACTCAAAGATATCCACATTCAGGGCTCGCCTCAGATATGGCAGATTGATGCGGGTACACGCACTGAACCCCCCCCCCCAAAAAAAAAAACCTAACTCAACATTCCATTCACCTGTTCACTAGCAAATTCAAAACTATATCTCCAACATTTTTTGTAATATTTTCTTTCTTACATTTTCTTTTGCTTCATAACATTTCCATTCCCCCTAACTTCCACAAATGTATTTGGTAAATACATTGCTACGAAAAGACAATTATTATTGGTAAACAACCACAGATTACTAGTGGAATTCCAGTTTAACCTTGTGCAAATACAAATAGCTTTTAAGAGATATCCTTACAAAAACATATATTGTTTATATTTGCAATTAAAGGATATACTATAAGCCAAATTTATTGGTCAAAAGTCAAGCTTTGCTTGCACATTGCTTGCGTACTTTCTTCTACCTACTTTATAATGACTTGAAAAGGTTAATGTCGGGAGGGTAGAAACATTGTTGTAGTATTCACTCAGTGACCACAGATGCAAATGATCTATATATCCAACTCTGCCGCTGGTGCTGTCTATGCTTGTCTGGTAAATAGGCCAAAGCCATATTCGGACGCCATTAGTTTTTTTTGTGTTGACATGGGGTAAAGTACTGTAATTATTACCAGGGAATTAAGTCCCATCTGAACACGGCATAATAAACTAAACTAAGCTACACCGAGCTACGATAAATGAAGTCATTTTTATTCAGAAACACACCTGCATGCTGTGGGTAATTACAGTATTAATGGACAGAGGTGAAAAACAGATTAGGCCAACTTAATAATGTCTTAATAATAAACATGATTGAGTTTCAACAGCATCTCCAAGGCAGACATACATAGCTGTTTGAAAGTGGGTCACACAGGGCTATTAATTTGAAGATAAACGAAAGAGCGCTGCCATGCCATTTAACAATCTTGTGTCGGACACTTCATTATGTCCTGACCTCCGACCCCCATAGATGTCCCAGAGGGCCATGCGAAAGGTCATCTGTGATAGAAATCCTCTCATTACACCACTCACCCCACGGCCCTTGAGTGTTAGCATGCCAATATAACTCTACTCACACTAATACAATAATAATTTAGTGCCCCCCACACTCACCCATTCACACACTCACTCACTAGCTCACACACCATTGGCACAAAGGCTGCCAAGCAGGCTGCCAACCAGCACGCCAGGAGCAGTATGGGGTTCAGGATTCCGCTCAAGGACACTTTGATCCAGTCAGGAGGAGCTGGAATCGACCCAGTGGATGCCTCTACCTCCTGGGCCACTGACTCACCCCACAAAATACATACTTGTCAGGACACTCACAATACACCTTCCTACTACGTACACCATAATCATCGGTTTATCATCACGGCAATAATACTGATTTTTTTATTTCAAAGGGCTTCAAAAATGTTGATGTGAAGTGTGCACTGTGTACCCACTGAAACACAAGGACACTGGCCAACAGATGTGTTCATTCCCCTATAGCAATAGCACAGAATACAATAAGGGTATTGAAAATAAAATCAGTGCATCTCCTACATGTTATAGGGTAGTGATTGAATGAACATAAGTGAGTGTGGATAGCTTGACAGAGCGAGGGCTGTGTCATTTTCCTAGAAAAACAGATAGGCAGTTCTTCCAGGACATCTGTGAGCATGATCTGACCTCTGCTCATGTTGAGCTGCCGAAGAGCTGAAGAGAACATGTGTCCTTGGGCTAAATCTGAAAAGTTTATTCACACACTACACAGAGCACTATGCAGTGAAACAGACAGGGTAACTGACACACTACATAATGTACTATGCCTCCAGTGAACACGGGAACATTTTGGACAGCCATGCTATGCATTTCAACAGTGCAGACAGGCAGGCAGTGTGATGAAGACAATGTTAAGATAACAGCAGATCTATCAAACAACCAAAAAATGTCAGCCACCCCCCTACGAAACCAGGGATCCACAAGGCATGTGGAACTCAAAAAAAAAAACTTTGGGGCAGCTGTTGTGTAATAGTTGCAGAGTCAGTCCTGGAATAAAGGGTCGCAGGTCCGAATCCTGTACCAGGGTTAAAACATGTGGGTGGATAATGAATACCTAGCCCTGTCCTGCACCCTCATTCATTGCTGAAGTGCCCTTAAGCAAGGCATCTAACCCCATGTCCCTTCACCTAATCACTGTAGGTCGCTGTGGATAAGAGCATTGGCTAAATGCCGTATAATGTAATGTAAAAACTCAAAGAAAAGTGACCAATATACTGCACAGCACAGGCCATATAAAGGCAAAGAGAAAACTTTAGCTGGAGTTTCTGATATCCCACCATAGGATGTATACATACAGTACGTCCATAGCAGAGTTGTATAAAGTAGAAGTAGAAGTACTGTTTTGGATGTAATTACAACACAAGTAGGACGGTACTACGCAGTTGCAACTGCATAATACCATACTAGCAGTGTTGTAATTACATCCAAAACAGTACTTCTACTTCTACTTTATACAACTCTGGTCCATAGTGCACTATGCAGTGAACGAGTGAACACTTGGAACAGACCCCCTTTGTGTCACAGTCACAGTCACACAGAATTCTGACCCAAAAGTAATCATAGGGTTCATTCTAGAAACTTCTATAGAGTAACAGGCTTTAAACTTTAACGCTCAACTGTAAAAAAAGAAACTTTCCCTCATTGTTATAAAACACACATGAAAGGCCGGCTCTGCGGAGCGCATTGGCTCCATTTGCGTAGATCATTCATGTATTATGCATGGCTGACGCAACACATTTACCAGCTCAGCCATTTTGATTTAATTCCTTCACAGCGCAGATATCTCATTCTGCTGCACTCATGAATGTCAATTTTTAAAAATGGCTGTGTAACGTTAATACAGCAAGACTCCCTTTTGTGTACCGCAGGCACATACTCAAGACAGGAGTTATTTCACTATGCACTTTCATTTATTTATACAGTAAATGACTATTTGATCGTTAACTGTCAGGATCAAATCATCGACACAACAACAACAACAACAATGATACCCGGAGACGCATTCACACTGTCAAAGTCGACAACAAAATATAATCATCCACAAAAGGGAAAAAGCTTTAATTACGAACTGACATCAAAACACAGTGATGCACTGCTCTCTATTCTGACCGGCTGTCAGAGCTGATTTGTATGAATCACGATCTTTTGCTGGGGAAGAGCAGTAAACCTGTCAGTGATGCGGGCACACGCACGCACACACACGCACACACACACACACACACACACACACGCGCACACACACACACACACACACACACACACACACACACACACACACTGTGCTCAGAGCGGAGCAGAGGTCAAACGCCATGTACGGCACAGTCTGAGGAGGGGAAGGGAAGGTCAAACCTGCTGTCTGACCATGGGAGAGGAATTCCTATTTGTCTGTTTCAATAAGTGATAGCGGGAGAAAAATGTGTGTGTGTGTGTGTGTGTGTGTGTGTATGTGTGTGTGTGTGTGTGTGTGTGTGTGTTTGAGTATAAGAAGGAAAGATATGTGTGCAAGCGTGTGTGTGTGCCAGAGAACGAAAGGTTTGTTTTTGTGTCTGGGGGGCGTGGGGTGGCAAGGTGGATGAGTGTATGTGCATGACTAAGAAAGAGAAAAGATTGTGTGTGTGTGTGTGTGTGTGTGTGTGTGTGTGTGTG
>CM059278.1:28383980-28393980 GCA_030347295.1 Setipinna tenuifilis
CAATGAAACTGCCAGTGTCATCAAAATGAGAAGTCTTGACATCATGTTTATGAACAAGATAGTCAAATGGCTTTGTCATGTTTTCATTATGACAATTACTTCTCTTAGTGTTTTCCAATGCAGGAAAAAAAGGTTAGAACTCATTGACACTACCTGAAAATGCTCAAGACAGCACTATACACTACCTGTACAGCCATTTTATGTAAAACTACAGTAAACAGTACACGTTGCTGTAAGTAGGGGAGTGAATACAAGACACTGAATACGTACATTTCCTATTTTTACTGTATATGCTCTTTGCAATTCTACAGCATTGTGCAAAAGAAAAATACAATACAGTCACTTATTTAGAACAAACATAAGAAACACCCTTTTGGTAGAGCTGTGCACAAATGTGAATAACATTACAGTATGTATTGTAACTGAAAATAGGTAAATCATTCTGGCACATGCAGACGTTCCTGTCTGTCTAGCCATATATTTTCATCTACATCACAACGGATATCATCCCTTGCAATGCACCGAGAAAAGTGTCTCCTGGAGTGGTAAATCCACCGTCTGCATGACTCTGCTGCAGCAAAGCAGACCATTTACAGTGCTGAACATTAGAGTATACATACAAGACATGTTTTACCTGTACATACTGGTGACGGCTGAACTAATAGTTATGAGAATTTACATTCTGATCTGAGAAAAGCACCAACGCAACTAAGAAAAACTGTAATACTTCACACACCTCCTTGTGAGTAAAAGCTTAAGTTCACCTGAGAGCAACTGTTCAATTTAGGAGACATTTCCAGCAAAAAAAATAAATAAAGAAAGGTATAAAATTTGCTTGACAGAATTTGATAACTAGTTCAACAATTTTGTATGTAATGACTCAAGCAATAAAACTAAGACTATTAGTTTTATTGGGAATGACTATTCAGCATCCACAAGTATAGTTCATTTTGACTGACATGACATAAGCAAATGAAAATGTTAAAAAACAACATTGTATTGTATAAAAGCAACTGACACATGTCCAAAAGCATTTGCAATTTGTTCAGAGGAAGGAGAAATTGCTATTATGAGGTGCACAAATGACTAAATGTTGTGGAGGTTGAACTAATAGTTATGAGAATTTACTTTCTGATCTGAGAAAAGCACCAAAGCAACTGAGAAAAACTGTAATATATACAGTACGACTGTAGACGGCCGTGCAATTTAAGTCCCGTCATGGGCCGTGTTTTTCCACTCATTCATCCAACTCATTTGCATCAGTGATGTGCAGTCAGGGTAAGTCGACTAAACCAAATGGGTATAAGTGGCCACATTCGTACAAGCACTGGAAGAGGTTATGTGGGGGTGTCTGACATTCAGTTGAAGAGTCGTAAAAGAGAACTTTACTAACAGTGAAAAAAACATGGCATCGCATTCAGTTCAGGAACATATCACTCACATGCATAAATGTTCCGTATCCATGGCAACAGCCCTTTGAAACGTGCACGTGCACCCTAACACAAACCCCAGTACACTACAGCATACTGCAAGCTGTCCCACCAAGGACTTTTTAATTCGGATGGTAAAAAAGGCCATTAAAAAGTTGGATGCAAATCTGCTGATAAAGACAGGACCTCAGTAGTGGTCAGTGGTGGTTTTAAGCTCTGTTTTCATGTCTCATCCAATCAGAAAAGGCCATCCTGGCTTTTGGGAACGGCACGGACCAGAAGCACGGCCCCAGCCAACCAGGCGCCAGCGCGACCAACCTAGCAACCACCACCCCGGCAACCAACAGCCACCACCACCGGCGGACAACAGCTAGCACCACAACTGCCATCGCCATGGAAACAGAGCAGAACATCCTGAGCGCTCAAATTCCCACACAGGTGAGCTTCTGTGTACACACACACAAGAAAAAGAATGTCAGAAGAAAAATAAACGGCTAGAAGATGGGTGAGATAAAAAAAGAGCTAATATTTTTATTGATTTGTTTCCATGTGACTTTCCTCTGTATTGTTCCACACGGATCCTATAATTTTGGCAGTTATTTTCTGTACCTCAGGCACAGGAATGCTGTTTGAATCTGACACAAGCAGCACACAGGAGGTAGATGTAGAGGTAGAGAGCTCAAGAGCAAGAAAAGAGGGAGAACAAGAGAGGAGAGAAAAGGACGAGAGCCAGATGGCTAGAGAGAGAGAGAGAGAGAGAGTGAGAAGAATTAACGGAAGAGGGATAGATAGATAGATAGAGCAATAGAGATATATATAAAATGATTTAAGATTTATGTATTTTGAAAGAGTGTTTTTATTGATTTGCTTATTTGTCATAACTTTTCCTTGTTCCACATAAATCTGAGACTTGCTCTGGCAATATTGGGCTGTTCTGTAACTGCGGGGAATGTAGATGAGATTGAGGCCTAGAAAAAGAAAAGAAAAGCAAAGAAAGAGCAAAGAAAAGAAAAAAGAGAAGACTGTGAGAGAATAGAATGAGAGAAAAGAAGAGAGGGCAATGTTGAGAATGAGTAGCCTGGCTGTCGCACTAAGATCATAGATAGAGCTTGGTCTGGCAAACCTCCTATATACAGGAAGTTCTCAAAGGTAGTGTCAACAGGCGTCTTTCAAATGCCTCTGTGTACTACTGTACAAACCTGCAACCATTACTGCGAAGCGTTCGGCCTTCATTGGTGCCCAGGCAAGGGAACAGCCGGGAATGGGAAGGTTGGCCAGACTGACTTGAACACGAAATCTAATGTAGCGTCTCAGCCAGTATTTGTGAGCCCAGGCTAGAGAATAGAGGGAGCAGAAAGAGAAACTAACAGAAGAGCAACAGATCCAGACAGACAGAGATAGACACACACAGAGACTGAGATAGATAGATAGATAGATAGATAGATAGATAGATAGATAGATAGATAGATAGATAGATAGATAGATAGATAGATAGATAGATAGATAGATAGATAGATAGATAGATAGATAGATAGATAGATAGATAGATAGATAGTCAGTCATGACTTTTGCTCACTTTGTTGTGTATAAATCTTACCCTTGCTCTTGCAGTATTTGGCTGCTCTACAAGAACATGTAGTGCAGATGACGCAAAAGCTGAAACAAAGTGCAAAGGAGAGAGAAGAGAGCAAGAATGGAGAAGAGTGGAGAGAAAATGGGGAGATGGGGGGTGGTAGTGAAAAAGCAAACAGTGCTGAGAAAGATACAGTGCTGATGAGAAACAGTTTTTGTATTGATTTTCTTATTTGTTCTGATTCTTCACTGTTTCATTCCAAATAAATCTCACACTTGCTCTGGCTGCACCTCAAACGCACAGTGTGCAGATGAGGCAGATACTGAAAGAGAGAGAGAGAGAGAGAGAGAGAGAGAGAGAGAGAAGAGCAGGAGGGAAGAGAAGAAAAGAGAATAGGGGAGAGGGAGATGGCAACGTGGAGGAGAGGAGAGGAGAGGAGAGGAGAGGAGAGGAGAGGAGAATAGAGGAGAGGAGAGGAGTGGAGAGGAGAGGAGAAGAGAGGAGAGGAGGAGAGGAGAGGAGAGGGGAGAAGAGGAGAATAGAGGAGAGGAGATGAGAGAAGAGGAGAGGGGGAGGAGAGGAGAGGAGAATAGAGGAGAGGAGAATAGAGGAGAGGAGATGAGAGAAGAGGAGAGGGGGAGGAGAGGAGAGGAGAATAGAGGAGAGGAGAGCAGTGTTTTAACAATAGGGAATAATTAACAGGTTCTGTAGAGCTGGCGGGCCCAGAGGGAGCTGAGCGAACTCCTGATGTGTGAATTACCCAGGGTTTATTCAGGCCAGCACGGGAGGGGTGTGTGTGTGTGTGTGTGTGTGTGTGTGTGTGTGTGTGTGTGTGTGTGTGTGTTGGGGGGGGTGACTAGAAAAGTGTGTGTTTGTGTCTGTGTGTGAGTGTGTGATAGAGAGGGAGAGTGTGTATATATGAGATAAAGACAAAGAGAGAGGGGGGGGTGTATGTGTGTGTGACTCTCTCTGTAAGGGAGAGCGATAGAGGGAGAGCGAGCGAGAGAGAAATTGAATGAGGGTAGAAGAGTTTTGTACGTTTAAGGGTGAGAGAGAAAAGAAGCCATCTAAATGTTTGTGTGTGTGTGTGTGTGTGTGTATGTGTGTGTGTGTGTGTGTGTGTGTAAGCTGAAGAGAGTGTGTAAGAAAAAGACAAATGAAAGTGTGTGTGAGAGAGAGAGAGAATGTGTGTGTGTGTTTGAGAGAGGGGGGGGGGGAGAAAGGAGATAGAGTGATAAAGATAGAGATAGAGATAAAGATAGCGAGAGAGAAAGAGAGATAGAGAAAAAAGGAGAGAGAGAGAGATACAGATAGCGAGAGAGAAAGAGAGAGATCAAGAGAGAGATAAATAGACAGAGAGAGAAGAAGAGAGAGAGAGAGAGAGAGAGAGAAGAACAGAGAGAGGGAGAGAGAGAGAGAGAGAGAGAGAGAGAGAGAGAGAGAGAGAGAGAGCCCAAGCTGCTTGGGTGATGTATAGCTGCTGTGATGGAGGGAGACGAGGAGGAGAAGAGGAGATGCAGGAGAGGAGTGTTGGGAGCCAACAGAGGAATTGGCTAAACAGCCAGGGCCTGTTCTCTCTTTCTCTCTCTTTTTTAAATAGAATCTTGTACCACTCATTTTAGCTTACTCTCTTCCTCTCTTCCTCTCTTCTTTTTTCTCTCATACTCCTCCTCTTTACCTCTTTGTCCATTGGTGCCACTCTGGTGACTTTCCATCTCCATCTTTTTCTCTACTTTTCCTCTCTTCCATCCTCTCTTCCTTCTTTCCTCCCCTCCTGGCTCTCCATTCTTCCCTCTCCCCTTTTTCTGTTCTGTTCTTCATTCTGACTTCTGCCCCTCTCTCTCCCTCTTTCTATGTCTGTCTCTCTCTCTCTCTATCTCTCCCTCTCTCTATGTCTCTCTCCCTCTCTCTCCCTCTCTCTCCCTCTCTCTCCCTCTCTCTCTGTCTCTCTCAGCTGAACGAGAGGGACAGATTGTGGGGGGACGACTCCTCTCCTCCATCGCCGAGTCTCCCGGACAACGGAGCCGACTCCGCCCAGCGCCCCCTCCTCACCTGGCCCCTCCCCCTTCTGCTGCTGCTGCTTGCGTGGCTTCACTGAGGCATCATGGGATATGGATGACCTCACAAACCAGTGGACTGGGGAAGCGCATGGGACAACAGACGTGTGTGTGTGTGTATGAGTGTGTGTGTGTGTGTGCGTACAGAGAGAGAGAGAGAGAGAGCGAGAGAGAGAGAAAGAGAGAGAGGTGTGTATTTACATTTTTCCTTCATGTCATAATTGTCTTTGTTTGTGAACTTTTGCCTTTTCATTTCCCCCTGAGTAGAAATAACATGTGAGTGCAGAAAGGACTGGAAGAGAACGAGAGTGAAAGAAAGAGGAGGAAAGAAATGAAATGAAATGAAATGAAAGAAAGAAAAAGACAAACATTTGATGGACTTGTGTATGGACAGATGCCCCAAACAAAGACTTCTCCCCTGCATCTTTAAATTTCACCTTCATACCTTACACACACACACACAAAGTTACACATTACTGTCAGCATCGGTGTATATATTTGTGGGTATGTATGTGTGGTTGTGTGTGTGTGAGGGACAGAGAGAGAGAGCGAGACAAGGAAGACTCAAAGGCAGCTTACACTACAGCAATGGACAGTTAGGAAGTCTGGCAAATCTCTCTCTCTCTCTCTATTGTACAGAATGAACTTTTTCTAAAGTCACTCTAATCATTTTAGATGTTTTATTTTTCATGTGATGAGATATTATGTATTGCCTAGGGCACCAGTGTATTCACAAAAAAGAGACAGGACTGAACAACACAATCTTGTCTACACACGAACACATATGCAGACACACACACGCACACACACACATGCTTGCATTTATGTGTTTATGTTGCCTGTGCACAAATGTTGTGACACACGTGTGGTGGGTGACGGTAGGTGTCTTTTCAAGGCCACTAGACCTTGCACAGGTAATGATGATGAGGATGGACTCGCCAATGACTCGACAATGAAGAGGAAGGCTGTGGAGAAGAGGAAGGCTATGGAGTTTCACAACACAACCACCAACCCCGACCCGTAACACACAATACAAACCCCCCCAACCACCCATCTCTGTCTCAATGGCGCCATCACTTCTGAATCCAGGATTTAACCCATCACCACTGGCATGGCACAGGCACAGGCCCACAACGACACGGTGTAACCGCTGAAATTGGTGCGTTAATGACTGCAGGGTTGGTGCGATGACTTTGAATCGGGCGATTTATTCAGCTGGACGGCGGCTGAGACAGCTACTGATTGTAAAGGCAGTGTATGAAATCCTGCGTGAAGTGTCGCGTGCCTCTTGTTTGTGTGTGTGTGTGTGTGTGTGTGTGTGTGTGTGTGTGTGTGTGTGTGTGTGTGTGTGTGTGTGTGTGTGCGTGTGTGTGTGCTCTGAGCGGGGAAGGAGGTATTCAGATTCCGTACGGCTCGGCAGGTCTGTAATTGCACAAACATGGGGGGAAAGAGAGGGAGGAGGCCGCCCAGGAGAAAAACATGTACACAAACACAGAGGAAGGCGACAGAGCCGCTGCACAGATACAGCTAGTGTATTTACCCAGGAAATGAAAATAAAGGAAAACGGACTCACACATTCCATTGCATTGAAGAGTTGTGCTAAACCATAGGCTGAGTGGCAGTATGTAATGCTGGCAATGAATGAAAAATGGAGGACAAGAAGAAGAGGAAGAGGTAGAGGTAGAGGAAAAAGAAGAAGAAGAAGATGAGGAAGAGGAAGTAGAAGATACCAGCCCCACAGACAGACGTCATGACTTCACATTCATGGCCGTGTGGGGAAAGCACCTGCTTGAAATTCTCCTTTCCTGCTTTTTGCTTTTCTGTTCTTTTGTTTCTTTTTTTTTCGTCGTCTTGTGGTGAACTTGGAAAAAAAAGCACAGAGACTTTTTTGAGCAACAGAAGCACAGCCAAGACTGAAGCACCCTGTACCTAAGCTCACCATTCAACACTTGCTGCTGCTGCTGCTGTCACCATGGCAACGACCCTGCTGACCTCTGGATCCCCTAGAGGTGTGTTGGGGTGGGGTGGGAGCAGGGGGTCAGGCAGGTGGGATGTAGCGGAATCCTCCAGAGCTTCTCGTTTGCTGATTGGACAGCTGGGCAGGTACACCATCTCCTTCCTGGTTTTCAGAAACCGGTTTCAGACTCGGTTTCCCATGAGGAAGCACAAAAAAAGGGGGAGGTGCTCTCATATAGCAAGCTCCTGCCTCACCATAGACTTCTGTCCAGTCAGATTCATGTGGATCGGTGGTGGGAGGGGGGATGAGTGTGTGAATTTGGTATCTGTTATTTCCTGAAAAATAAAGCTGCCAGATGATAATCTACAAAGAAAATGGACAAAAATCTGTGTGTGTCCATTTGTTTTTTGGTTCCGAGCACACACACATACAAACTTGTAAATTATTGCTTAAACCATAGCCTGCAGTTATCCAATTCAGTTTACTTCACATACAAGCACCACACACACACACACACACACACACACACACACACACACAAACACACAAACACACAAACACACACACACACACTTAACACAGTAGCTGTATTATGTGTGTGTTGTTGCTGACTGCTACTGGCTGTGGGTTGGAGAGTGCAATGCCATGCTACGCCCTGCTCCCCTGGTACTAAGGGGCATCTAAAGCCAAAAGATTAGCCCACAGGACAGGATGATCCTTTCAGGAGGGTAAGCTGCACCCCACGGATAAATCCACTGCACAAAAGTTAGCACAAAACTTCTGACATAACCCTTAAGAACATTTTTTGGTTGTTAGAGTCCTTAATTGATGGTGCATGCTTTCCTTTCAGCTGAGGGTGAAGCACCAGACATTAAGTATTATTAGCACTGGCATCTGGGGAAAAAAATAATTTGTAGTTTAGTAGGTCATTTACCCACATATGGACTGATTAGGTTTACATGCTCTCTGAATATTGTGTAGTGTTCACCCTGTCGACAGAATATCAACAATAAGCTGCAATGAGTTATTTAGCAGCTACACACGTTGCTACACAACACAAAAATATTGTATTTCATTGATAAACTGTTTTTAGCAGTGGAGACCATGGGGTAGCAACACAACATTTAAAATATGACATTGTTAGAAGTTACCAACTCTCCATTATTGTTTTGTTTTCGGCAAGTAGCCGTATAATAGGTGGGATAATGTTCAGTAAGCTAGTCATTCTCGTGGAATACGCCCCTTCAGAGTGATTCAAGCCCCGTTTGAAGCACCCTGTCAGGGCTTATATCACTAGAATGACCACCTCGCAGAACATTATCCCCTACATGCATGCCAGCTTCCCAAACACATCAATAACTCCGACATGGAACTCTACTTCCAGTACTCGCACAGCAGCTATATAACTTTAACAACGTACGACTTTTGAATGAATATATTGCCTTAGCCGGCTGAGGGATATACAATATTAACTGTGCGTGAATGTGAATTTAATTCCCTTTCTCGAATCAATATGGGTTTCAATTGATTTTCTATGCTGTCTGGCCTCATGAAAGCCACATACTGTATTACAATGCTGAAAAAAAATGTTAAGGTAACAAAAAAAACAAAACAAAGAAAAACCAGACTGACACATTCTCCTGGAATTAATATCGTGTTGCCGGAGGAGACATTTTACGGTTTCAAGGCCTTAATTCTGCATCAGGGTCGTGTGTGAAGAGACGTGTGAAAAAAAGAAAAGAATCACCGGCTTCCTCCCATCTGCCCTCAGCCGACCCCTATCCTGCAGATACCCCTGAATGCCCACAAGGCCACGCCGGCCACAGGAAGCTCAGCTATTGCACACATCCCCGACTGGAAAATTGGGTACACACAACTTGGGCCAGTAAAACGGTATCATCAAACCCACAGCAAACAAATTGCTTGAATTATACAAGGATGGAACGAAACCCAGTGATACATTTCCAAATCAAATAATAATAATAAAAACAAAACTCCCGTCGGGAAAAAACAAATAATTGCAGGAAGATGGATTGTGCTACACACTCTGGTTCCATGCATGGCGGACGATCGAGCAGGGGAAGGTACGGGAGTATTATTCTTAGGTAACTGTGTGGTCTTTCCGACTGACTGCAAACCTAATGTACCAACCACCACCATAATGCATCAGCTGCTAAAGTTTCCGCTGAGCAAAACTGTGAGGGAAAATTCTTAAGTGATTCAAGGCACATAGTTTTTAAAAAACACTGAATTATGCAGCTGACCCAAAGGCCTTGAGTGTCTTCACCCCGGGATGGAGGGAGGATCGGTATGCGCTGCCCTCATTTAGGTCCAGGTAAAGCGCTTTAGGAAATAAACCTGATGGAATAGCGAACAGTGGAACAGCAGAAAAGTTTACCATCATGATTGACAGAATGTCTTCTCAGTTTACAATAAGCAATAATCTATTTACATATTCAACATATACATAATGAATAATTTTGTAAAATTGTAGCTAAGGTATGACATACCACCTAGAAATCTAAAGCAGGTATAAACATCAGCAGTAAAAATTGTGTGCAGGTAAAGCTTGCATTAAAAAAAAAAAGTTTTCATATTTTAGGATTTTTGGCAATCTCCTGTGGTAATCATTGTCTGAGGCTGCATAATTTCTGTCAAGCGTCTCCAGTGCTGCCGTGCTGCTGCTCAAGCTGATAAGCAGAAATAGCCAATAGCCTGACATTTTTGCCAGGCGACTATGTCTCAGCCCATTCATATTCAAACCGCCCAAATGAAGATAGGTCCATTACCAATCAGAGAATTGTATTCATATGTGTGTGTGTGCATCTGTGTTTGTGTGTGTGTGTGTGTGTGTGTGTGTGTGTGTGTGTGTGTGTGTAGGCTAGGGAAGGAATGACGAGGTGTGTGTCTAGCAGTATGAAACCCCCAGAAAACTCTCCCAACACACACACACACACACATACACACACACACACACACATAC
>CM059278.1:28398980-28408980 GCA_030347295.1 Setipinna tenuifilis
GAACATTCTCGAGGCCAGACAGCTCATGGTGGACTCTGCATTCTGTATTCTGTATTCTGTATTCTGAATTCTGACACGGCAAACTTGGGATGCACTAAGGCTCAGCAATGCAGAAACAGCCTGCTTGCAGCAGTGTAAGTCAAGCAGCAGTAAAGTAACCCAGATGAACCATCCTAAACCATTATCACTGCTGGTGTCTAAATAGAGGACGAAAGGCCATCACATATCCATCTCAGCTATTGGCTTCGCCGGCTGAATTAGCCTAACCCCTCAGGCAGTCAGATGAGCTAATTGGTGAAATCACCTCTGTGTGTGAAGTGCGCAGGTAAAACCAATACAGGGCAGCACTTCTGTGCTGTCTGATGCGGCAGTTCCACACCTCTGCACTCCAGAGTACATGAGGCGAAACACGGCCATTTTACGTTCACGCGGCCTCGTTAATGGAGGTGTTCACATCGGGAAGTCCATTCCCACAGTCCCAGTGTCCATTCATTTCCACAGGTCATCACCCCTGGGAGAGAGGGTGTGTGTGTGTGTGTGTGTAACTGTGTATGTGTGTGTGTATGTGTGTAACTATGTATGTGTGTGTGTGTGAGAGAGAGAAAGACAGAGAGAGAAAGAGAGACATAGAGACAGAGAGAGAGAGAGTGAGGATGTAAGTGTATGTGTATATGTGTGTCTGCGAGAGAGACAAAGTAAGTGTGTGTGAGAGAGAGAAAGAGATAGAGAGCGAGAGAAAGAGAGATAGAGAGGGGAAGGGGGAACTAAGAGACGGTGCAGTGAAGTGAGGCCTTCCTGGCGAGAAAAGCGCATAGTCAATGGCAGCACTGCAGCTCTGCGAGGAACAGAGGGATGGCACAGACCTCAAAGCGCCCCACGGAAGGGAGCAGTTAGGACTGGCTCTTTGACAGCGGCCACTGGGAAGCACAGAGCGTGAAAACCCCATCAGAGTCCAGGGAGTGAGTGTGAGTGTGTTGTGTCTATTTGTGTGTGTGTGTGTGTGTGTGTGTGTGTGTGTGTGTGTGTGTGTGTGTGTGAGAGAGAGTGAGTGTGAGAGAGAGAGGGAGAGAGAGAGAGAGAGAGAGACAGAGACAGAGACAGAGACAGAGAGTCAGAGAGTCAGAGAGACAGAGAGAGAGTAAGAGTGTGTGTGTGTGTGTGTGTGTGTGTGTGTGTGTGTGTGTGTGTGTTTGTTTGTTGGTGTGGTGGGGGGGGGGGGGCAGGGAAAGAGAACTGCTGAAAAAGAGAAAGAGACAATGTAAGGTAGAATGGGGTAGAGAAAGTGAAAGAAGTAGGGGGGGTGGGTGAAGGTAGGGGGGCGAGAGAAAGTTGGATACAGAAAGTGGGAGAGTGAGTGCTGGAGGCATGGAGTGTGTGTGAGGAAGACAAGTTTGTGTGTGTGTGTGTGTGTGTGTGTGTGTGTGTGTGTGTGTGTGTGTGTGTGTGTTTGTGAGAGTGAGAAAGGGCAAGAAAGAGTGTGTCAGAGAAGGTGTGTGTGTGTGTGTCTGTAAGTGCGAGACAGAAGAAATTGTTTTTGTGTGTGAGAGTTAGTTTGTACATCTGCATGTGTGTGAATGGTGTGAGTATGTGTGTGTGAGAGAGTGTGTGTGTGTGAGAGAGAGAGAGAGAGAGAGAGAGCGAGAGAGAGAGAGAGGAAGGGAGAGGGAGACAGCGAGATAGGGAGAAAGTAAAAAAGAGAGAGATACAGAGGTAGAAAGAGAAGGCCATTGAGAGAGAGAAAGAGAGAGAGAAAGACAGAGAGATAGAGGAAGAGAGAGAGAGAGAAGGAGAGAGACAAAGATGGAGTTAGAGAGACAGAGCAGGAGCACAGGAACTGGTGCGAAAGAGAAAAACTGTGAGAGAAAGAAAAAGAGAGAGGTAGAAAGATGGAGAGAGAGAGAGATGGAGAGAGAGAGAAAGAGCAGGAACACAGGGGCTGGCGCGAAAGACAGTGTGAGAGGAAGAAAATGAGTGGTAAAGAGAGAGAGAAAGCGAGAGAGATGGAGAAAAAGAAAGAGCCGGAGCACAGGGACTGGTGTGAATGTGTCACTTGGTCCCGGTGAGGTGGTGGCAGCAGCTGGTGGTTGGTGTTCCTGTCACAGGATAATGACACCAGCACAAGAGAGTGCCATCATGTGTCCCGCAGATCACCACCACACCACACCACACCACCGTCATCAGCCATCAGACATAAGTCATCAGCATTATCCTCATGCTCATCCTGAGCATCATCATCCTCATCATCATCCTCACCATCATCATCAGCATCATTATTATCATCATCATCATCATCATCATCATCGTCATCATCATCCTCATCATCATCCTTAGCATCATCCTCTTCATCATCATCATCCTCATCATCATCATCATCCTCAGCATCATCCTCATCTGCACCAATTCAAATTCAAATTCAAATGAGCTTTATTGGCATGACTCAATTAGGCAGTGTTGCCAAAGTTGACATATTACCATGCAAACAGATGCAAGATCAATTACACTGACTCGTCCACAGCAGTGGTCAATTGACCCACTTTGAGTTTTTTTTATACATTTCAAGGAATCTTTAATGTTATATTTTTTGTTTTTTTTGTACTCCACCGATCTTGTTGTGGCATGACGACAAATCACATCACACCAGAAAGGGAAGCACCAAGCTCCTGTGAAATCGAACGTTTCTTAATGGAGGTTTGTTGTAACGCTTTGTACTGTGTAACAATCACTAATTTCACTGCATGTCCTACTCTACCCAGTATGTGTATGCAAGTGACAATAAAACATCCTTGTATCCTTGTATTCAGGGCATTACTGTCGGCCATGCTGGAGCTAAGCATACCCAGTGTAGGCATCTCTTCCTCTCCAACTAGATAGATCTACTTTATTGATCCCAAGCTGGGACACTGAAGTAACTAGAGCCCTCACAAGCAGCTGTTCTGGACTAGGATTACTATGTCTTTTATACTTCCCACACAAAAATATATATATTTTTTTTAGCCTAGAAATCTAGACATACCCTAGCATTAGCAAATGAAATTTCTGTCCTGGGTACAGTTTAGTAACAAACCAACTGAAGCTCACTGAACCTCAGTAGCGGTTTTAGGCACGGGTAAACAGGGCTGCCACCCGGGGCGCCATTTCGTGGGGGGTGCCACGAGCGCTTGGGGGAAGAAAAAAAAAAGCTCTGTGTATCCTCCTCGCCCCCTAATTGAACTGCAGCGCCCTTGCTTGCTGAGAAGGTGCCGTGCACAGAAGCAGCGCGTCTCTCTGCCCCGGAGGGGGTGGGGTGCTGAGAGGTGGTGTCGCCCTGGGGGGGGGGGGTAAAACACTGAAGAAGCGCCACTGCTGCAGCTATATTCTCCCAAATTTGGTCGGACCAATCACATCGGTCTATCCTGGTGGAGAGTGATTAGGCTGGCGTAACACGATGAGGACAGGGCTGCGATGGTGCACTGGTGGTAAACAAGCTTGTTGCTCTGTCCTATTATGGACAGAGGCAGTGTGAAAGACAACTGTTTAATTGTGTTCCAAGAGTACACCATTAACTGTTTAATTCTGTACTCTTGGATTGTGACCGGCCTATCCATTGTGGCCAGACCACACAACTTGATGTGGACTGGCCTGTCAGGCTAATTGTCTTTTTAGACTGTCTGTGCTAAAATACGTACAGTCATCTCTCACTCTCCAACTACAGCCCATACAAGAAGTGTTGGTTCTGGACTAAGATTACGCTACTATATCTTCTACACTATCAACTGTAAAATATGCATTTTATAGTATCTATGGTAAAAAAAATGGTGGTGGTGACACATACATTTAAAACAACTTACAATCATAATCAAACACAATTTCAAATGGTAAAGACACTGCAGATAAACACTGTTCGAATTTGAGAAAGGAGTTCCTGAACAAGTGCTTATTGTTGTTCAGATGTGGTAATCCCGGCTTCAAAGACCCTGCCACATTTTTGATCCAACAGCTTTTTTTGAGGCAGCTGGTCCTAATGATCACACAAATCATCAGGCAGGTAGATCGGCTTATTAGTGGAATTTCTTGTGCGCAGTGCACAGTTTGAAGGAATACATGGCAGGTTTTTTTTTTTTTTTTTTTTTTTACTTTTTGAAGCCGGGATCTTCACTTCAGTTGTTGTTCTAGGCCTGGATAAGAAGGAGAGGAGCTTCAGAGAAGTGGGCTTACTTCAAAGATCCAAGAGAACCTTCATTGCATATGGCAGCCTACTTCCTGTGTCTTTGTTCTCTTTCAAACTGAGGCTCTGCCATTAAATTTGCAGTCCGACTGCTTGTTGCCATCCTGACCTTTCCATCTGGAGGCACTGGGCCTTAAGGCAGAGGTTCTTCTGAGTGTTCATGTTGCCTTCACCATCATTGATAAGCAGCTGTGGCCTAGTGGTTATCGATCTGCTCTTGGGATCAGAGGGTCACAGGTTCAAATCCTGTTCCAGTAGGAAAAATAGGGGGTGGGGGAGTAAATAACTAGGAAATCTCCTGCATCCTCATCCATGGCTGAAGTGCCCTTGAGCAACCCCACATTGCTCCAGGGACTGTACTGTAACTGCAATCCTGTACCTAAACAACTGTACGTATGTTGCTCTGGATAACAGCTGTAGCTAAGTGTAATGTAATGATAGTTGCCATGTCACATTGGTCACAAAATAAACATCTTGATGGTTTTTTTTTGCCTGTGTAGTTGTGATGCAATAGACCCGTGACTTGTCTCTAAGTAAGCGATACATAACGGTGACCGGTTTCATGAAAATAATGATGAGGGGGAGGTAGAAGAGACTCTGCAACACAAAGCGCAGTGGAGTTTCCTCTGCCGAGTCTTTATTTCCACGGAAACCAGTCACCTCAAAGCCTGTTATCCCACTTCCCTCCTATTTTGCATCTAGAAAAATGTTTGAATCCACAATTTTCTTTAAGATAAAGTATGCATAAACCACCAAAACAGCCAGCTGATTTACTACTTTATAGCAAAAGTAGAGCGTGAGATTCAGAGATCAGCTGGATTAAAAAAACAGTAAAACCCAACTGTTTAACTCTAAGGGAGTTGGAAAATGAGCCCATTTGC
The DNA here is from genome assembly GCA_030347295.1 of Setipinna tenuifilis. NCBI lineage: Eukaryota > Metazoa > Chordata > Actinopteri > Clupeiformes > Engraulidae > Setipinna > Setipinna tenuifilis. Next base: position 28,404,066 of record CM059278.1, read on the forward strand.
AATAAAGTGGAGTGTTACTTTAAAACAGTGATTGTCAAACTGGGGTAAAAGTACCCATAGGGGTAATATGGATCAACTCTAGGGGGTACACAAAATAAATCTGTGAATTAGTTCACAGCATAAAGATTTAGTTTACTAGCATAAAGATTAAGTATACATTCTATATGTGGAAAAAGATCTTACAATCAAGCTATCCTAGACCCTATACACCCCAATTGGGATTATGATGTACCATATAATATGCGCAATAATTATGCAGAAATACTCACACCAAGCTCGGAACACTTTGTAGGACAGTGTGTTTCAGGGGGTGCAAAGCAGTTAAAAGTTTGGGAACCACTGCTTTAAGAGACACACACCCTGTGTGTTTATACTGTACTGCTGATGTAGAGCAGGAGATACAAACTCATACATATAAATAACAAATCACAGATACAAGCACATTCATTTTTTAACATTTAATTATAGACAAAAATGTTTTATATCATTCTGTATGTACATTCATAATTACAAGGTCAGTTATAATCCTCAGGTTTTTTGTTTTGTGTTCATATTATTTATCTTTAGCGGTAATTCGTCACAATATTTCATCCACCTAACTGTTGTTGCTGTACTCGAAAAAATATAAAAAGCCGCTACGAGCTCGACTTGTTTGCAACTTCGGTGTGCATAATTCGATCTCATTCACATCACAATCTCAGTATTTACAGATACCAGCATTGTGGCTGCTAAATTATACATATTCACATCCTATCCATTCAATATCTACACAGACTATACAAAGGGTGGGGCGCATGGCTTTGAGGCTTCAGGAGACAAACTGCATTATGGGGGATGGTGAACAGCATGATGGGTAACTGCAGTTTCCTGAACTTTTCATGGTTGAAGCAGTGGTCTGTTGCATGCATGTACATGGGTGTATGTGTTTGTGTGTGCGTGTGCGCGCATGTGTGTGTGTATTTGTTCCTAACCCGAAAGTGAACTCCCTGCATGATGTTAAGTCACCACAGGAGACAGGAGTGTATGTGTGTTTCTAACAGTGTGTGTGTGTGAGTGTGTGTGTGTGTGTGAGTGTGTATGTGTGTGTGTGTGTGTGTGTGTGCGAACTGCCAATCTGGTGCTAAATTTAACCACAGAAAATTGTACCAAGATTGTACTTTAGAATCAAACCCCCCATGGACCAACGGGTCTGTCCAGACTGTTCATACATACATATTCTGCTAGACCTTTATAACTCAAAAAAAAAAAAACTTCCCATTGCCATGGCAACCCAAGAACAGTCCCCACAGAGAGGTGACAGCATGCATGACTCATGCTTTCCTGCTACTGCGACATCATATCCTGTCTGTCCACCACCTGCTGAGGTCCCAACAACCCTCCAGCTGCATCACTTGAATCATGTGTCACTCATGCCATGAACCACGCTCTCATCTTGTGTCCCATTTATAATACAACACGCTCACAGGTTAACTAGTTCATGCTTACTTCAGCATATACATAGACACACACACTCAAACACAGACTCACAGACACACACACACAGACACAGACACACACACACACAGACTGTCTCTCACACACACACACACTCTCTCTCTCTCTCTCTCTCTCTCACACACACACACACACACACACACATGTTCTGATCCAGCTGGGTTTCTGAGATGACACAGTTGGCTGCATGGCACCCAGCCACGGTGTCCCCTCCTTGGTCCTTTCCACAGAATGTCAGATCCGTTCCTACACCTCGCCATGACCTTTACACACTCTGCATGGCCCCCCTGGCAACAGGGATGACAAGGACACACACACACACACACACTAGTATCCTTTCACACACACACACACACACACACACACACACACACACGCACACAGACGCGCACACAGACGCGCATACTTATTGCAGAGAGCTGAACTGTCTATGAAAAAAGGAAACAAGGAAATAACTATTTTCTTAGAGGCCAAACATTAACTACACCGTAACATGTCTGCATTCATGCACAGAAACACACACACACAAACACACACACGCAAATAAAAAAGCAATGGTAATTTTATGGTGTGGAGAGTATGGAGTGTGTATACCTTTATACAGATGTGGAGAGAAGTGCAAAAACACAAAACTGAAGTTTGTGTGCTTGTTTTTTTTTCTTGAGTGCTTATATGTCTCTATTTGTGTGTATGTATGTGTGTGTAAGTGTATGTGTGCCTGTGCATGTGTGTATGAGTGTACGTATGTGTGTGTGAGTGTTTATGTGTGTGCATGTGTGTGCATGTGTGTGTGTGTGTGTGTGTGTGTGTGTGTGTGTGTGTGTGCTCCGTATGTTCCCGTCTCACTTCGGTGACCTAAAAAGACTTTCTGGCATTTCGGAAACCCTTTTTTCGCAAATAAGTGGTGGGGGCTTATTTTCCCTCGCTGGCTGCTTTCTGCTTTCTGCTATCTTTCTGCTGCCTCTCCTCTCCTCTCCTCTCCTCTCCTCCTGCACCATCCGTCTGTCTTCCTGCATGGGCAAACGCCGCTGAAGAATAGCACTTATCTCAGATAAGGGAGAAAAGGGCCGGACTGAATGCACAACAGATTATGGTCAAAATTGGCAAATTACTGGGATGTTTTCCCTCTCTCTTTTCTTCTCTCTCGCTGTTATACTCTAACAGAGGCCTACACACACACAAATCCTGACACCAATCCTATCTTACGTGGTGAATGACATAAGAAAGTCTATTTCAGAGATAGGCTTTCGCAAAATGTCCCCCAAAACTGGCTGGGAGTAAAAAGGCAGCTCTCTGATATGGTCTTGGGGTTTGCTTGGCTGTGCACTTGTGAATGCAGGTGGTGTCTGGTCTCGTATTTGAGGGCAGTCCACGGAGAGTCACATCGAGGCCCTTATAAACAGCAGGCTTTATGAACACTGAATGTCAGTATTTTCACTGAAGACACACACACACACACACACACACACACACACACATACAAACAAGCCTTTCAAAAGACCATTGCACACACATTTATAGGTACACACTCGTAACTTGTACACACACACACATACACACAAAAGCCTTTATAAAGGCCACTGCACACACAAACACAGACACACACTAACTTGTGGCACACGCGTCAACACACATATGCGCACACATACACACACAAATCACACATCAGAGATGTGACAGGATGAGTGACCCATGATTCAAGTGGCCCCAAAGCAGTGTCTTGTTCCAGAACGCAACAGTGCTAGCCCCTCAGCTCTGCTAACCCTCATAGCGACTACGAAAGGGTTAAGCTAACATATGCTAGCGTAGCGGCCTGTTGTTGGGTTGTCAACGCTCTCTGCAGGGGCACGTCAGCAATGCAGCGCCCTTCAGGTGGAACATTATAATTGATCCATCTCAGGCTAAGTGGTCCAACAGAGAGAGAGAGAGAGAGAGATGAGCGTCGGCTAACTGTTAGCATCACTAGCGCTACTGGCACACTGCTAACTATGAGTTGGTCATTGCAAATGCGGGTGGTTACCGTGGTAACGGATGAGCTGCAGCAAACGGACAGACACTGGCCTGAGCTGCTGACTTTGCTGGGACAAATAAAAACATAAACAAAAATAAAATGACAAAACCAAGAAAAAAGGAATAAAAACAAAAAACAATTAAAAACAGCAATTATTATCAATAAATTAAGAGTGATGTTGGCGGAAGTCCGGGAAGGAGAAATCCTGTGTAACAAGTCCTTTTGAGGATTAAGTAAACTACCAGTCACAGAGGATGTCTTTCTACACATCCATCCATCCATCTATCCATCCATCCATCCATCCATCCATGCGTCCATGAGTCCTTCAGTCTATCCATTCCTCTGCTGTGTGGCCTTCTGTCTATTTGTTGTGCCTAGGTGTCCATATCGCTTACAGCAAGCTATGAAGCCACCCCCCCCCCCATGCTGCTTGCTGGGTTAAGCCCCGCCCCATCACTTCAGCCCCTCCCCGCATCACGTGGCTCAGTCCTGGGGGAAAGGTTCGAGGGGGGTGTCGAGGGGGGTGGGGGGTTGTGTCACGGGGTCGGAGGTCACGGCGGGGTGGCGGGGTCAGATGCAGGTGGCCGGCTGCGCCACGGGCTGCTGCTTGCGGCTCCGCATGCCGCCCGACTTCTCCTTGTAGCCCAAACACATCTGCTGAGAGATGTCCACCAGGGCACTGCCCACAGCTACACCTGGGGAGGGACAGGGGGGGAGAGGGGGAGAGGGAGAGGGAGAAAGGGAGAGAGAGAGAGAAGAAGTGTTGGAGAAAGGGAGAGAGACAGAGAGAGAGAGGGAGAAAAGAAGGGAAGGACAAAGGGAGGGAGAGAGGTAGGGAGAAAGACAGACAGAGAGAGAGAGGAAGGGAGGGAGAGAAAGGGAGATAGAGAGAGGGAAAGAGACGGAGAGGGGGAGAGAGAGGGGGAGAGGGAAAGAGAGAGAGGGGGGGGGGGTGTGTAAGAGAGACAGAGTGATAAATGGAGAGAGAGAGACAGAGAGGTCAAGTGATTGAGAGAGAGACAGAAGTAGAGAGAGGGGGAGAGAGAGAGAAGAGACAGAAAGAGAGAAAAGAGGGGGAAAAGAAAACAGAGAGGGTTAGAGAGAGAAATGACAGCAAGGATGAGAAGATCGATAAAGAGTGTGTGGGAGGGGGAAAAGGGAGAAAAGGAAGAAGAAGCGAGAGAGAGAGAGAAAGGACAGAAAGAGAGGCAAGAGGGGGTGACAGAGGGATGGGTAGCATGACAAAGAGGGAGTGAGGGAAAATGAAGGAGAGAGAGATGAATGACAAGCGAGAGTGAGGAAGAGAGGAGGCCAAACAGGAAAGAGGGGTAAGGAAGAGAAGAATAAGTTGAGAAATATGAATGATACATTTGCATATGTACTTAGACACACATACATCTTTATTAAATA